>LPNX010528789.1:511788-528964 GCA_001517045.1 Pseudotsuga menziesii
GCCTTGAGTACCTTGGGGTTAGGCCTTTTGCTAGGAAGGCCGATGGTTTGAAAAGCAAGTGTTGGTGGGTTTTCTGGGCAATTTCATTGAAAAAAAAGTTTAAACTACAATGAGTTTGCAAATATATATGGACAATATCTCTCCCTCACTTCTTGTGAGCATATCGAGGAGACCCATTTTTAGCACAAACTCTCAAAGAATAGGATCTTGTTCACCTCAAAGTTGATGACAATGGTGTCCATGATGTGTATGTTATTGTTTACTTTACTATTATAAGTTTTCTGCTATGTTAAAATGTTGCTGTGTTCATGAAATATCTACATTTTTTTGGTATGTTCAAGTGTCCTGTGACTTGTTGGGCGAACCTTTGGTCTGAGAAACCACGAGCCAGGGGCATCTAAACTGTCAAAATCACCGGGGAGTCGCACCAACCCTTAGCATGGTTGGATTTAAATGTCGCCTCCCAAGAGCAGCGGGTTTTGATCGTGGGCCGCCAAGCAAACAAAACCCCTTTCGACCGTTTGCTCTACCGAATTTTGACAGAAATATCTACATTAATAACATGTGTTTTTTCCTATAAGATCATTAGTTAAATTCCAGAGTGTACATCTTTGTAAACTTTAGCACGTTGAGTTAAAAAAGGTCCCATGTCCCACAAACAAAAAGGTTCATACACCAAAATGTTTTGTCTGAGGGTGACTTTAAAAATAAATTATTATTATTATTAACAAAGCTTAGCTACATTAACCTGACTGTCCCTTGCAAGATTTCAATAATGGCCAGTCTGTCTGTGGCCAGACGATAGTGATTAAATGCTATCAGCAAAACGATGACGAGCATGCCTTCCTTCAGTCGTTGGGGTAACTGCTCTAGTACTCTCCAATCCCATCGCAATTCGGGACATCCAGAGGCATTCGGTATCTCCAACGATCTCACGTGTTCACTGCCTGGTAATTCTTTTAACTTACGATATCCAAAAACCCTCAAGAATCGAAGCTATGACCTTTGCGCCAAGCTCTTGAGCTTCACAACTGAAAAATAATTGACTAGCCATGTTTAAGTTTTTCACAGTATTTTCTAAGATGCCCTTGAGATGATCTCATGTCAATTCTTTGAATGATTTAAATGAAAAATATGAATTGTGTACATTAAAGGGGTCTCCTTTGCTGCAAAGATAAAAATAATCTACTCTGCTGAAAAATAACCAACCGACTTGCAGTGATTTAAATCTTTCACAAACGTTTCTAAAATGCCCAATGCCCAGTGATCTCATGTCAAAACCCTTTCACAAGCCTTTCTAAACTGCACAATGCCCAGAGATCTCATGTCAAAATCCTCGACACGGGTGATCTCAATATCAAATTTATATAGATTAAAGGGCTCTTCGTTGCTTAATTACACATTGCTGGATTTGTTTTCTATTTATTAGTATAAAATAATGGGTGATCTCAATATCATATTTATGTAGATTATAGGGCTCTTCGTTGCTTAATTATACATTGCTGGATTTGTTTTCTAGTTATTAGTATAAAATAATTCTATAACCATTTTGGTAAATTTACATTTACTTTCCCAGCTCTATGTTCCTCACAATTCTACGCACAGATCCAAGGAGTATTCGAGTTTCAACCTTCCTGAATTTAAATGCCCAACTACGAATTTTGCCCACAAAAAACTACACATGATGTGGACTTGAATGTATCTTCCCACCAAAAACTACATATTATATGTACGGGACTTGAATATTTCATGTCCTTGACTTGAATGTTTATGTGTTTGTGATAGACTATATGGACTTTGACTTGGCTCTTTTACTGTGTGTTTGTGATTGAATTTGATGTTCTACAATATTCCAGAAGAATACTTCCAATAGCCCTTTCTTTGCCCTGGTTGACGATATATGGATATTTCGCCTTGCTTTTGTTGAGGATTATGTACATTTATTGGTTGCCTTTAATTTTTGCAATCCAAGTCCCCTCTCCTCGCTCTCCCCTGGTTGATGATTGTGTACATTATTGGTTGCCTTTTGTTTTTTCCCTCCAAAAACTACATACCATATGAACTCGACTTGAACTGGTTGAAGATTGTGTAGATTTATTGGTTTTCTTTTGTTTTTGCCATCCAAAAAAACTACATACCATATGAACTTGAACTGGTTGAAAAAATGTGCACATTTATTGGTTAGCTTTTGTTTTTGCCCTCCAAAAAAACCACATATACTATATGAACTTGAAGATTTCATGGACTTGAATTGAATGTTTTACTCTGTTTGTGATTGACATTGACTTGGACTGGGATGTTTTACTGTGTTTGTGATTGATTTGATGTTGTTACAATATTTATAAATGAATACTTTCAGCTCCCTTCCCGACGTTCAATAACCTGCTTGCTGCTGAGCAAGCCGTTAGATCTCAAGTAGCTTGAGATCCAACGGCCTGCTACGCAGCCACTCTGCGCAGGTTGGTTAATTTTCACCCCTTCCCATTCCTTTTCCTTTGGACTGGGATGTTTTACAGTGTTTGTGATTGATTTGATGTTGTTACAATATTTTTAAATGAATACTTCCCGCTCCCTGCGCAGGCTGGTTAATTTTCACCCCCTTCCCATTCCTTTTCCTTTGGACTGGGATGTTTTACAGTGTTTGTGATTGATTTGATGTTGTTACAATATTTTTAAATGAATACTTCCCGCTCCCTTCCCCTTCCTTTGCCTTTTGTTTTTGCTAAAAAGGTACATATTATATGGACTTGAATGATTCATTGCGTTTTTTTTTGCCTTTCATTTGTTGATTGCCCTTTGGTTTTGTCCTTAAAAAGTAAATATTATATGGACTTGAATGATTCACTGCGTTTATGATTGACTTTGATGTTTTATGGAATTTGACTTGGATGTTCTACTGTGTTTCTTTGTGATTGATTTGATGTTCTACAGTATTTATTTATAGATGGATGCTTCCAATTCCCCTTTATCCATATATATCTATTGGTTGTCTTTTATTTTCTTTTTCCCGTTTGTTTTCTCTCTTGTTAAGCTCTTTTTTGGCCATGGATAGATATTTGCCTTTTGTTGTTTCTTTTACTTTTCAGATTTTTTAATTATAAATGGAAACTACAAACTCCCTTCCGGTTCCTGGTTGAGGGTTGTGTATCTTGATGGGGTTGTCATGTTTTAGTCACTTCCTTCCTGTCCCTGGTTGAGGATTATGTACATTAATGAGGTTTTCAAATCACTTCCTTTCTGTCCCTGGTTGAGGATTGTGTACATCAATGGGATTCTCGAATCATTTCCGTTCTGTGTTACATTGATGATAAGTATCACCTTTTGTTTTTTCGGTTTATAGACTTCCAAACATTATTAATTAGGTGTCCAATAAAATTTGAAAAAATTCAAACATTATTAATTAGGTGTCCAATAAAATTTGAAAAAATTCATGTGCCGTCTTAGCGAATTTATTGCAAGCTTCAATAACACTGCTTACTCCGGAATTTGATTGGAAACTTCAACAACATTGATTCCTTTTTCCAAGCAATGCAGTTCAAAGGCTTCATGTTTCTTGTCCTTATTTTCCGAACGGGTTAATACTTGGTTATCGTATTTACACTACTAAAAATCACGTGTTTTTGGAGTTTTATTTTTGAACTCGAAAAGCTATTTTTTACGTTTTCCTTTTTATAGAAAGTTGGCTCTTCCTTTGCTTATTAATTTGAGTATCCTCCATCGTCTGAGTCATTTCATTCCATCCTCATAACAGAACATAACAGAACATGTAATAAAAACATGCTTATAATCTAGTTGATGCGTTGAACAACGACTCTCGCATTCTTTAACATAATGAGGGGGCCTTTGCCAATGTGAATGGTATCTAATGTTTTCTCCCGACTCCGCCCTAAAAAAAAATGTTTGCCAATGTGGGATTTAAGGAGCACTTGGTATGTTGTCTCCACAAAATTACCTTAACCGTTGCAAAGAGCAATGCTATTTTAAGTTCCATGGAGATTGAGCAATCTTACTCAAATTGGCCTTCCCAGTAATGATTTCAAAGGCCTGAAACCACATTCAAATTATCCTTCCCAACAATGATTTCAAAAGTCATATCTAAGTTGAAATCATGAGATCAAGACTTGCTAAAAATACTTTACCTGTCCATAACAATGGGCCACTGGATAAACTGTATATAGTTCAGTGTCTACACTTTTGGCCCAAAGTTTGGTTTGCCTCAACACTTTTGGCGCAAAGATTGGTTTACCTCAACACTTTTGGGAAGATATTGATGCTGCAGATGAGCTTTTGTTTCACTTTCTCAGGTTTTGAAATTGTCCCCTACGGCAGCCAACAAATAGTTGGACTGGGAAATCCAGTAGGACCAGAACTGTAGATACATCAAGGAACTTAGACGGCTTTCAAGGTGTTACTGAGGCACCTTGACAATCTAGAATCCTGTGCTCTGTGATAGCCAAAAAGTTTATAGCTCAAGAAAATGGATATTTACAATATCAATAAACAAGAGCTACGAAGTGATAATGTCCACAAGGAAAAGTACAAATGCAACTAAGATTGCAAGCAGAACGGAAAAGAGAGCATATTAAACAAAGCATTATTTAGAATATGCTTATTCCTTGTGAGCCTAAAAGACTGCATCAAATGTGCAGCAACCATCTTTTTGGTGCATAGACTTGGAAGAGATTACTAACTTGTACATAAAAACTCTAAAATAACAAAGGTTTGCAGGATTTACCAATGGACAAGCTAGCAAAGTTAAAAAATCTGCGTTAGTGAACAACCTTCAACACAAAAACCTAAAATCAAATGTCCATTAAATGCCACCAACACCAACACAAAACCTTACAATCAAATGTCCATAAAATGCCACCAACATTTTCATAGGATTCCATAAGAAGTGATCATTTGAAAAAAATAAGGAACCATGTGCACACCTAAACAAACACATTGCTTGTATGTACGAAGATTAAAAAATTGGCAAGCCAACACTTGAAATCCATGCTTGTACCACAAAATTATGAAAACGCGTATATGCATCCTTGGGCCAAAGAGAAAGCACACGTAACACAACATCAAATTCCAACATCCAAACACATCTACAAGAATCCACCAAGCATGCACCCAAGGTAAGAGATCCAAAATAGGATTGGGCTCCGAAGGAAAGATCCATATTGTGATATGTATTTCCTTATTGTCCACCAACATAATAATATGTGCTACATGCATAAAACAATCAAGAACGCCACTCAAACTTTCTAGTAATCTATATGTTACCAAAAAAACTTGACCTCTTCCTACCAAGCTCGAAGTACAAGTGCTCTTAAACCCATGCTAAGTGTTGAGCCACAAGGAAAATTCAATTTTGATCAATGCAAGGGAATAAGACGATACAAGCTTAAAACTGGATCAATACACTATGCATGCAAGCCATTGCCAGCGAATTCATCCACGGATTTACAAAACTGACCAACAATGGCAAAGAATTTGAAACGATACAATTTACCCCCATAAACTTGAAACCTTCACCATCTCTTAAGCAACACAAATGGAAGCCTTCCTTATTGGCCATAAAAAAAAACTAACATTTAATGTATAAAAGTCATTAATGGTTAAGCCTAAATTCTAATCTATGCAAGCTAAATAGACACAAACAGATGAGCTCAATACTACTAGATATTGATATGCTCAAGGCAAAATCGCATTTGCAATTAAGACTTAAAAAAATGATTTGAAGCTAAGAAGTCCAAAAGACATGATTCCTTAAAATAAATAACAATCATTTGTCTGTAAACAAATGATTGTTTACAGATAAATGATGAAGGACATCTATGTCAATGGAAGCCTGCCTTATTGGCCATAAAAAACAACTAGCATTTAATGTATAAAACTAACATTAAAGGTTAAGCCTAAATTCTAATCTATGCAAGCTAAATAGAAACAAACAGATAATATCTAAACTACCATTAATGGTTAAGCCTAAATTCTAATCTATGCAAGCTAAATAGAAACAAACAGATAACTGGATATTGATATGCTCAAGGCAAAAGCACATTTGCAATTAAGACTCAAAAAATGATTTCAAGCTAAGAAGTCCAAAAGACAAGGCGATTCCTTAAAATAAACAACAATAATTTGTCTGTAAACAAATAAAAAAAAGGTAATGGGCAACATTAACTAGAAATTACAACTCATGTCTACCAAGGAGATGCAATCATGGAACACATAATTACCAACCAACAAATTAGAATAAATTTTGATAGTGAAAATTGACACCACAAAAATCAGTATCGTGCTTGACCAAAATTCTTTAAATGCTTGCACATAGAACAAAACCAAAATACTATCTCAAACACCCCTGAGCTTGCACGCTACCAATCAAAGCATGCCTTGACAAGGTGTATGTAACCAGAGTGTTAAGAAATATCTCTTTAATGAAGCAGCTTAAAGGACTTCTGTGAAAACTGAAAACAACCAAAGCATAACAACTTACCATTGAATTTACACCAAATGCACAAAGGCAACAATGTTAGTTTTCCAACTCAATGCTAGCATGTCCACCAACAAAGGTAGAAACTGTTGAAATAATGTAACTTCGAAGAATATTCTACTTGTACTTTGCATTATTATTATTATTCCTCCTTCGAGAGATGACATTAATGTAAAAAGTCACGAGGTAAATCCTCTGTTGTAAGTCGGGTCAATAGTATTAGAAGATAAGACATTCGAAAGACCCTCGAAAAAGGCAGGGAGGAAATCTCTCAAGGAAGCAAGAGAGGAAGAAGCAGAGAGGCAAAAAAATGCAGGGAAGTCAAACCACTCTAGAAATGTCAATTGGACGGAATACCAGAGCAAGGCCACCTAAGGGAGGTCTCTCGACTTCTATCCCCAATAGATGATGCTGATAGTTTCTTGGAATTGCAGAGGTTTGGGGAACTCTACGAAACCTGAAGCTGTTAAAGATTTTTTGAAAATAGAAATCTAGATATACTCATGCTCCAAGAAACAAAAATCGAAGGGGGATCTCTTCTGGATTTAATCCCAGCTAAATGGAAATTAAACTCAGGAAGGCTGTTAGTGCAAGGGGCTCCTTTGGAGGGCTTGCCATGGTCTGGTCGAAGGATATGTTTGAGCTGGTAAGTTCTTTTGAAACTTAGCATTGGATTCTTACTGAGCTTTGCAATAAATTTAATAAGTCTTCTATTGCCCTGTTCAACCTTTATGTTCCTGTCCATCTGATTGAGAAGAAAGAGTGCTGGCATACACTCTATGATTTTCTGGAATCCACCTCTCCTTCGAATATCATTATCGCTGGTGATTTAAATCTTGTTTTCAACTCAAAGGAAAAAAGATGAGGCAATATTAGTCGTGATCAATTGTTGCCTTGCATGGAGGTTTTGACTAAGCAGTGGGATCTCATCGATTTCAAACCCAAAAAGGGTCTATACACATGGACCAATAATAGAATTGGAGCTGCCCACATTTCAGCCCGCCTAGATTGGTTCTTAGTACAGAGTTCGTTTTTAATGGACAAGAAATTAGTTTCTACTAAAATCCTTCTGAAACTTACCTCGGATCACAAACCCATCCTTTTGCAGTTGGATGAGGAGGAAAATTTGGGACCGATTCCGTTTCGCTTCAGCCCTCAGTGGATTGAATAGGATGGTTTCTTTGCAATTGTAACTAAGTCCTGGGCCACCACTATCATTGGGTCACCTAGTTATATATGGGAGAAGAAACTAATTGCAACCAAACTAGCCTTGAAAGAGTGGGTTAAATCTCCGTCCAATACTCCCACTACACGGAGAAAAGTGGCTGTGCAACAGTTAGCAGATATACAACTGGAATTGGAGCACAGTGAAATAACTCCACAAGCTCTTGAGAAGGAGCAAGCATCCCAATTTGCCTCCTTTAAATCCTTCAGGCATGAAGAAGAATACTGGAGGTGTTAGAATTTTATCATTCAAGCTAGCATTATGTTAGGATCTTTAACTGAGAGAATAACAAGTACAACAATCAAACACAAGAGACAATGAACATAATGTTTTTCTTTGGGGAAACCATAAATGCAGAAAACCCCGCAACTTTCTCAGAGATAGAATCAACACCAAAAGTAAAACCCCAAAATAGTAAGATGATCTCTCGACAGCAGTAACCTCTTTCTTCCTAGCCCCAATGTCTTTTTCTTCCTCAGCTATGCGCTACAACTGAGTGTGTTCTAAATAGAGAGGCTAGCTCTCTATTTATACTAATTCTCGACTTGACAAAACCCTACTAAGGCTGACTTCTCTAGGAGATTCTAATAACCCTAGTGCCCCGGAACTGCGGGGACTTTAACCCTTGATCAATAGGAGGGTTACCCACAATGACTTGACATGACTTGTTTACATTATAGAACCTCCCGATAGGAACATCGAGGCATGACATGACTCAATTACATTACAGATACTTCCTGGAATAAACATTGGGGTACAATACATGAAATATACAAGTGAATACATTCCGAAGTTACATATACATCAACACTACCTCTTAACTAGGAAGGTATTCTCTCGACACAATTTGTTAGCACTGGTCTTCTTCTCTGGATCATCTCGTCATCTGCATCTTCAAGTCATCTTCATCTTGGATCTGGATCATCACTAGATCTGGATCATCACGGGGACATCATCACTGGATCTGAATCATCACTCGATCTGGATCATCATGGGAACATCATCACTGGATTTGGATCATCACGGGGGCATCATCACTAGATCTGGATCATCACAGCTGGATCTGGATCATCTCGGAGACATCATAATTGGATCTGAATCATAGCTTGATCTTCATCATCACTGGGTCATCATCATAGGTGCTATCTCATGATCCTTCTCGTCACAGGAAGTTCTACAAAGCTAGCCCTTTTTCATGCTGGTTGTAGGCCTAGCCTCCTTGTAGGTCTTCTTTAGCCCTTATATCTGACCCTAAGTCAGAATGGCCAGCACTCACATCTGACCATGAGAGGAACACATCCAACATCATGTCAGAAAGGCACAACCCTTACATTCACCAGCATGACAGTACTCAACTACTATCATCTGTGAAAAGGCTCAGCACTCACATTTGACCTTGACTCGTCAGAAAGGCACAATACTCACATCTGACCTTAACTCGTCAGAAAGGCACAACACTCACATTTGACCTTGACTCGTCAGAAAGGCACAACACTCACATCCACCAGCATGACAGTACACAACTACTATCATCTGTGGAAAGGCACAACACTCACATCCACTAGCATGACAATACACAACTACTATCATCTGTGGAAAGGCATAGCACTTACATTTGACCTTGACTCATCAGAAAGGCACAACACTCACATCCACTAGCATGACAGTACACAACTACTATCATCTGTGGAAAGGCACAACACTCACATCCACCAACATGACAGTACACAACTATGGTTGTCGTAATATATACAAGTAGCATCCAACTGGAGATCAAATAAATCAGACAGTAGCTTCCTTAACCATACTGCCTCACAACTAGCTGAACAAGCGCGACATACTCTGCTTCAGCTGTACTCAGTGCCACACAGGATTGCTTCCTGCTAAACCAAGAGATCACACATTATCCCATACTGAAGCAACACCCTGAAGTGCTCTTCCTATCGATGGCACTTCTTGCCCAATCTGAATCAACATAACCCTCCAGGTTAATCTTTTGACTCGCCTCATACTTGAGCCCATAATCAACAGTATCCCTCAGGTACCTCAGAATATGCTTTGCAGCAATCAAGTGAACATGTCTCAGATTTGTCAAGAACTGGCTCAAGGTGTTCACAGCAAAGCAAATATCTGGTCTCGTGTTCGTCAGGTACATTAAGGACCCAATCATCTGACGATACATCGTGGCATCAACCGCTTCTGATGAAGCATCACTTAATAGCTTCAGGTTCGATGCCATAGGTGTGGTCATGGCCTTGCAGTCCATCATCCCGAATCTCTTCAGGATCTCAATCGTATATTTCCCTTGTCCCAGGGAAATTCCATCTGCATTCTGCCACACCTCCATGCCTAGGAAATAATGCATCATACCCAAGTCCTTCATTTCAAACTCGGTAGCAAGCTTCCTCTTCGTATCAGCAATCAACCCATCCATACTTGTTACAAACAGATCATCTACATACAGTAGGAGCATCACTGGGTTACCATCCTCAACCTTGTAGTAAAGGTTGGAATCTGCTTTACTCTTGGTAAATCCCGAACTTGATAGAAAGCTGTCAATTCTGCCGTACCATGTCCTGGGTGCCTGTTTCAAATCGTACAGGGCTTTCTTCAATCTACACACATGAGACTCCCTGTCATGTGTCTCAAAACCGAGTGGCTGCTCCACATACACTTCCTCTTCCACTACACCATTCAAGAAGGCAGTCTTGACATCCATCTGGTGTATCTTCCATTTCATCATTGTAGCCAAAGTAAGTACTGATCTGATGGAAGTGTATCTGGCTACATGTGCAAAAGTTTCTTCATAATCTATTCCTTCTTTTTGGGAGAAACCACGAGCAACAAATCTTGCTTTATATTTTTCTATGCTACCGTCTGCAGCATGCTTGATCTTGTAGATCCATTTGGAAGTTACAACCGACTTTCCTTCTGGTCTTGGGACAACATCCCAAACATCATTTTTCATGATCGATTGATATTCTTCGATCATAGCATCCTTCCATTCTTTCCGTTCTGCCGCTTCTTCATAATTGGAGGGTTCTTAATAGATGAAATCACATAATAAAGCTACATAACCAGAGCAGGATTTGGTCCTCTTTCTTTCTCTGCGATTCTCTTCTGGAGTCCCATATCTTTCCGCACCTTGGATAGCTTCTCGTACCCAAGAAGGTTTCCTCTTATGAGGATTCTTCTCATAAGGTGGATCTACAGGTTCTTGAGGTTCTTCAAATTCTCGATCTTCTTCTTGAGTTTCTTTGTTCATGGTTGTGTCATGAATTCTGGGTGCTTTCGATTCTTCAGGAACTTCAGTAGGTTTCTTTCTAGATTTGTTGTAAGCTGAGTCTTCGTCAAATGTTACATCCCTGCTAATGTCAATCTTCTTGAACCCTGGGAAGTATATTCTGTAAGCCTTTGAGCTTTCAGAGTATCCCACAAATATACCCTTCTTTCCTAAAGGATCTAATTTTGTCCTCTTCTCTTTTGGAATGTGTATGTACACTGGACAACCTAATATTCTGAGATGGTTGACTTCTAGTTTCTTGTCGGAAAAGACTTCTTCAGGTGTCTTGTTCTCGAGTACTTTGTGTGGAGTACGGTTCTGTACATACACTGCTGTCCTGGCAGCTTCTACCCATAGATGCATAGGAAGATCTTGATCATGAAGCATTGCTCTTGCAGCTTCAATGATAGTTCTATTCTTTTTTTTCTGCAATCCCATTTTGTTGTGGATTATATAGAGTGGACAACTCCCTCTTAATCCTCGAGTCTTTGCATAACTCTTTGAATTCATTTGATGTGAATTCTTCGCCATTATCTGATCGAAAGGTTATTGATCTTCTTTTCAGTGTGGTTCTCGATCAAGGCTTTGAATTCCTTGAACTTGTTGAATACTTCATCTTTGTTCTTCATGAAGTAAATCCATGTCTTCCTCGAAAAGTCATCAATGAAAGAAACATAGTATACATACCCGCTTAGTGAACTTGATGACATCGGACCGCATACATCGGAGTGAATGATTGCCAAGATTCCTTTTGTCTTGCTCTCGCTACTTGGAAATGTCTTCTTTGTATTCTTTCTTTTCGCACATCTTTTGCAGACTCCATCATGTTTTGCTAGAATTTTTGGAAGACCTTCAACAACTTTGCTTGCAAGTGGTAGTGCTCTGTAATGCACATGTGCAAGCCTTCTACACTAAAGCTCATTTGGCTCTACTGTGTCATGGACTAAAGCTTGTTCTGGATGGCCCTTCAATTTGTATAGACCTCGTTCTTGTTCCCCAATCACTGTTGCATCATTAATAGTCTTTCCCTTTGGCCACATGATAACTTGGCCATCTATAAATGCAACCCTCATGTTTTTTGCATCTAATGCAGATATGGAGAGAAGGTTCTTCTTTAGTCCTAGTACAAACAATACATCTTGCATCTTCATAGACTTTCCAGAGTCTAGCTTATAGGAGGATTCCCCACTACCTTTTATTGGATACTGGTAGTCATCTCCAAGTTTCACCTTGTGAGGTGATTCATGTTCTGAAAGTTTTACTAAGGACTCTTTGAATCCTGTCATATGTTTGGAAGCCCCACTGTCTATAAGCCAATCATTGCTTCCATGTGTGATGTTTCTCGTGAGAGCAGAAATCAAGACATATTCTTCATCACTTGAAGAGTCTTCACTTTCATATCTGGTTCTCTTTGTGGAAGGTTCATCATCCTCTGCAGCAGGAGCATGATGTCTTCTCTTGTTTCCCCTTTTCTTATTGTGTTTTTTAGGACAATCTTTTGCAAAGTGTCCTACTTCATCACATGTATAACATCTGCTTCTAGACAAATCTTTTCTAGAGTTAGTTTTATGGAAATGCTTAACTCCGGAGTGATGAGAACTTCTTTTGCTTTTCTTGGAATGAACTGTGAGGGCTTGATCTTCACTTCCCATCTTTTTTTCTCGAGCTGCTATCCGAGCTTCTTCTTCAGAGCATTCTTCCCATAGTCTACTAAATTTGACTAACTTCTTTCTGGCACAGATCCCTTGAATAAAGGAGTCCCATGATCTAAAGAGACCATTCAAGGTGGTCATCACAATCTCTGCATTCTCCACTTCTTCATCTACTGCTTCCAGCTGTTCCTTGATCTGAGAGACCCTTGTAAAGTAAGACTGGATGGTCTCAGCATTCTGGATCTTTACATTCTTCAGTTGGTTTCTCAGAGTCATCTTCCGGTTTATGTTCTTCCCTTCAAACAATTTGGTTAGGGCATCAAACATAGCTTTAGGCGTCTTTAGGGAGGACACCTGTGGTATGAGGTGATCCTTGATTGAATCAACAATAATCCTCTTTGCCATAACCAACTTCTTCTTGTGTAAGGCCTTAGCCTCATCTCCCTCTGGAATTGCAACCTCCTCATTGATATAGCATTCCAACTCATTTTCTTCCAGGACTAGGGAGATCCTATACCTCCAGGCTCGGAAGTTATCAGCTCCCTCAAGCTTTTCATCAAGCTTGGTATGATGAGACATCTTAACTGAGAACCTCAAATGGAAATACAAAAGATTTAGATCTTACCAGGTCAAGATGTCGGATCTGGATTTGGAGCTGAATTTCTGCAGTGCTGGTTCAGGAGCAGATTAGGGTTTGGCTTTTCCGGAGTTCCGTCCAACCAAATGCTTTGATCTTGATCTCTAAACTTCGATTTTGAGGAGGAGATCAATCCAGGCCTGGGCTCACTGAAAAATTCCACTTATGTGGAAAGCCCTAGTTTCTGGCAGTAGTGTCGGGTCCAAAACTGAAAAAGCTCAGAATTGGATTCTGCTTCGACAGAAAGATGCGCCCTAGGGAGGAGAGTTAATCCAACCTTCTTTTGCTGAAAATCTGTGGAGAGAGACACACAAAGTAAGAAGCCCTAGTTCCTGCAGCTGCATAGTGTCTTCTTCTCAGGTTAGCTCTGATACCATGTTAGAATTTTATCATTCAAGCTAGCATTATGTTAGGATCTTTAACTGAGAGAATAACAAGTACAACAATCAAACACAAGAGACAATGAACACAATGTTTTTCCTCGGGGAAACCATAAATGGAGAAAACCCCGCAACTTCCTCAGAGATAGAATCAACACCAAAAGTAAAATCCCAAAACAGTAAGATGATCTCCCGACAGCAGCAACCTCTTTCTTCCTAGCCCCAGCGTCTTCTTCTTCCTCAACTATGCGCTACAACTGAGTGTGAGTGAGTGTGTTCTAAATAGAGAGGCTAGCTCTCTATTTATACTAATTCCCGACTTGACAAAACCCTACTAGGGGCGACTTCTCTAGGAGAGTCTAATAACCCTAGTGCCCCGGAACTGCGGGGACTTTAACCCTTGATCAATAGGAGGGTTACCCACAATGACTTGACATGACTTGTTTACATTATAGAACCTCTCGATAGGAACATCGGGGCATGACATGACTCAATTACATTACAGATACTTCTCGGAATAAACCAATGTTATCGGAACCGAACCGGTCATCGAACCGACAAAGCCCAAAATGTGAACCGGACCGGAACCGGCAAAAAACTGGGTAAAAAACCCGCTGACTAAAAAATACATAAAATATTCATATTTTGTAAAAAACATATATATTCATGTGCATACATATGAATCCAAACCAGGACATTATCTTTATCTATATGGTACACTTCAAGCTAATATTAATTTTCTATAATCAGTAGTGACAGTACAATTTATATACTCACATATGGTATCAGCCTGCAAATGACTTATAATCAGATGTTTCCCTAATAGTTTGCACCTGCATTGATACCATGCTTCACTGCAAACAACTGCTCTTATTTTCACGATATCATGAAGGATGCTGAAACTTGAAATCATCAAGAGGTCATCTTACTGCTTTTCCACAAATTCAACACCATGATGTAATTGTATAATTTTATAAGTGAACATGCACATTACATGACAAAGTGGACAGAATATGAAACAATAATATATTCATGTTGCAGCACGTATACAACACGGCTAGCCTGAGGGTAGGCTGTCCATATACAGACTTGCATATCAGCATTAGGGGTTTCAGGGTTTAATCCCCTAACACTACCTTTTACATAATGATAACATGCAATATCACATCTTCTGGGACTTGCATATCAGACAGGGTTATTGGGAAATGAACATCACCAGCACAGCAAATGGGGGTTTTCAGGAAGAGATGTTCAAACATGGTATTAATTCATGGTATTTTTGTTTTTTTTTTTAAATTTGACAAAACGTGGGTACCTGGCACGCGGCCGTACGACAGAGTACGGACCGGCCGGTTCCGTACGGAACCGGCCGGTTCAGTGCCCGGTTTGGTCCAGAATCCGGTTTTTTAAATTTTTTTATGTGACCGGACCGGTCAACCCTATGAATCGGTCAGACCGGCCGGTTTTGCCGGTTCCGATAACACTGGAATAAACATCGGGGTACAATACATGAAATATACAAGTGAATATATTGCGAAGTTACATATACATCAACAGGAGGCTTAAGTCGCGAAGTCTGTGGCTACTTTTTGGAGATCGTAACACAACTTTTTTCCATCAATAGTACAAAGCTCGTCTCTCTCGAAACCATATTTCTGAGATCAACTCAGCAGATGGGTCTGTTTCAAAAGGAATTGTCCAAGTTAAAGAAGCAGCTGATATTTACTTTCAGCATCTTTTTACAGAGGTTGGGACTGAAAATGAGGAGCTCACTTCTAAATTTCTTTCTCATCTGCCTTCTCTCGTTAGTGAGGAGAATAACTAAATCTAATGAAGCCCTTTTCAGAGGAGGAAATCAACAACGTTGTGTGGGCTATGGAATCCGACAAAGCTCCAGGCTTGGATGGATTATCTTTTCACTTCTACAAAGTTTGTTGGAACATCATTAAGATTGATCTATTAAGAATGGTCAAAGCCTTCCAGCCTAAGTCACCTGACACGGGGACACGGGACACGAAGGACACAAAAATACGAGAGTCCGACACGGACACGGTGACCCCCGGAATCAGGACACGTAGGATACGTTTTATATACATATATATATTTTTTAAAAATATATATTAAAATTTAAAAATATAGACATATAGATCCAAAAATATTGAGAAACTAGAACATTTACAAATATGCAATAGAAATTAGAATAAAAACACATTAATGATCATTGATTAGTAATTACACATTTGTCATTCACAAGTCACGATTCACAACACATTTGTCATTCACAAATCACAATGAGACACATAGATGCATGTCGGAACCATATTTCTCATTAAGTCATCAAAATCAAAATGTATACAATGTACATATATGTCGGAATGCCACTGGGCATTGGCAAATGCCAAATAGACTAAAGTCTAATAGTAAATACAAAAAGGGGTGGATCAAGATGGGAGAATCCCATATGTCAGTAGTCCTCCTCCATGCCTAAATCAACATCAACATACTCATCACTGCCCCTGCCCTGATCCTCATCCTCCTCCCCCTCCTCCTCCTCTCTGCCCATTTGATGACCTGCATCTCCTGCTGTGTAGGATGACCCCTCCATACGATCACTATCATCAAAAGTGACTGGCTCTAGCATTGGATCATTAAGATCCATGTTAGCTAATGCCAACTCAATACTGTTGTCCAAACCCATATCATCAGGGAAGACATCCCACATCTTTGTCTTTCCCTTCACCCACTCCTCCCTCTTCCTGTAAATAAGACGAAGGTTGGAGTGCACATACACCATTGACTCTGCCTTGGACTGCTCAAGCCTGCTCTTCTTCACACTGTACAAGTTCCCATATGTGCTCCAATTCCTCTCACAACAAGAGGATGATGTAACTTGAGAGATGATCCTCAAGGCTAACTTCTGTAGAATAGGGGATGTTGCCCCATGAGTTGCCCACCAAGCATAGGGTTTCTTACCCCCCCTATCTCTAAGCACATCATAGCCTCCAAATCTCCCAGTGCCAGTGTAAAAATCTACAAAGCCCTCCTCCGCCTCCTCAAGCATGTCGCTATCCTGAAATAGCCGTCTAAGTGCTATCTTCCTCCCATGTGCAATCTCTGCATCCATGTGAGGAGGGACTCTATGTGAGGCCCCCGATCCACTAGTGAGCCACTCTTGAGTGTAGAACTTGGGGTTCAAGGAGTGGGCCAAGCAATGCAAAGGTGTGCAATTCTTATCCCACCTGGAGATAAGAATATCCCGAATAATGGTCCATAAGTTCTCTGCCGATGTCCCATACTCGGGACACTCATTCTCCATGACAATGGACCTCATGGACTTAATCATGGAATCCCACCCCTCATAAACCTCTGCTAGGATGGGCTGGTCTGTGTTTGCAAACCGCAACAAAGAAAGAATGGGCTCCATGATCTTAATGCTAAGATCTACCGTGTCCCACCAACCATCATCTAACACCCTGTCCTTCACCTTTTGTGAAGCAGCCTGATCCGTCCTT
>LPNX010528789.1:529794-634921 GCA_001517045.1 Pseudotsuga menziesii
GAATCTCCAAGACACATTGCCTCCCCCACCAAGCTTTGCCTCGGGCCCATCTTTCCTTGTCACATACTTCCACAAAGGGTATTTTTTTTCTTGGGCTTGTTGTCTTGCTAAAACAGGGTTATATGGAGCATGAGCTCCACTAGCAGCCGATGGAGCACTTGACGGAGGAGGAGAACCGATTGTGCTTGGTGGAATAGGAGGGGAGGCCCTAGATGGTGTATTTCTCCTTTTCCTTTGACCCCTACCTCCTGCCCTAGCTGATTGAGACATTCCTTTTCTTGTGTGATGGTAGAGCTTGCAATGCTCTCTACAAATTCACCGGAATGCACTTGGAACCGCTTGGAAACAATGGATAGCCTTCAAATCTCCTTCAAAACTCCTTCACCTGCACATAAAACTCACTCTCAATCAATTGCTTCCTTTGAAATGACAAAATATAAGACAAAAAAATGAATTTAAGCAAACCCGGCTGTCTTTTTCCGATGGTCACGTGTCTTGTTTTCGGGATTCGTGTCCGGTTTTCGGGACACGCGTAATTTTCGTGTCCGGTTTTAGGATTCGACTGAAAGTCGAATCGGGCTCGTGTCGGATTCGAATCGTGTCCGATTTGATCCCCACGGGACACGGGGGGGGCTAGAGGACGAATCTGGTTTCATAGCTTCCAGCAAAAGGCTAAAGTGGGAGGAAGTACCAATTCCACCTCTTAATCCCTGAAGAGGTTAATCCAACTACTTTTGATAGATTTAGGCCTATTTCTTTATGTAATGCGTCCTACAAAATCCTCTCGAAACTCCTTGCAAACAGAATAAAACCTTTGTTAGAGAAGCTTATTTCTCTCAACCAAGGTGGTTTCATCAAAGGGAGACACATTTTGGACAACGTAATATTGGTACAGGAAGCCATGCATTCTAGTTTCCAGAGAAAGGAGAAAGGGATGCTCATCAAACTGGACATGTCAAATGTTTTTGACCGAGTAAAACTCTCTTATCTTTATAAAGTTTTACTTTCTTTTGGGTTCACTCTAGCATTTGTTAATTTGATCAAAGCCTGTACTAATAAACCTTGGATAGCCTCGCTTGTAAATGGGAGACCTGCCTCATATTTTCAAGCAACTAGAGGGATAAGGCAAGGCTGCCCGCTATCCCCTTTTTTGTATATTTTGCTAGCAGACTCTTTGATGAGGAAATTGACTGTTGAAAGAAATGAGGGAGTAATTCTGGGCATTTGATTGACGAAAGGAATTGAGCCAATCAACCATGCTTTGTTTGTTGTTGATTTCCTACTTCTGGGAGGAGCTTCTTTGAGAATTGCTAGAGCCTTTCATTAGGTTCTTTAGAGGTTTTGCAGTATCTCAAGAGTGCTGATCAACAAAAGAAAAAACGTTGTATATGGATGGAACACTAATGAACAGACCATCTTTCGAATTGTTCGTTTTTTGGGCTTTTTTGGGTTTGCTACTTGGGATAAAATCACCTATCTCGGATTACGATTAACATTGGGGTTCAACAAATCTTCGCTCTGGAATGAAGTTATAAATAAGATCAAAGCTAAGATAGTAGTTTGGGGAGGGCATTGGTTGAATAATGCTGGCAAGTTAATTCTCATAAAATCAGTCCCTTCTTCATTTCCTATTTACCAGGCTTCTTTCCTCCTTGCTCTAAAGGAAATCATGGAGCAGGTCTTGAAACTATTTAGAGACTTTTTGTGGCAGGGCAGAAAAGGAAACTAGAAAAAATTTCATTTAGTAAAATGGTATATCGTGAAAACACCAATGCTGGAAGGCGGACTTAGCATTCAATATCCTGGTTTGGGCAATTTTGCTTTAGGTGGTAAGATCCCATGGAAGCTATATTCCAACAGCTCTCATCCTGTAAGTCAGCTTCTCCGGCAAAAATATCTTAACGGTTCTTCATTGATAAATCTTCAGATTGACAACATTCCTAAAGGTACTATGTTATGGAATCTCTGTAGGCAAGGATTCGATTTTTTCCAAAAAACAACTACGTCGTGTTCCTGGGAATGGCACAAAAACTCTGCTTTGGTCTAATAAAATAATTGGCAATCAACCCCTGGCAAACATAGTCGAATTACTCCCTATCCGAGAATGGTCCACGCAACAAGGGTTGCTTAGGTTGTTTGATATTTCCTCTTGGGATTCTAATGGGGTTTGGACGGTGTGGGTTTTCCCATTACTCCCTTTTCATCTCCTTCATCAAAAACTTTTGCTGCTGGACGCGCTGAAGGGGATGACTCCTGTGAATATCCATGCTGCTGATTGATGGAGCTAGGGGAGGACTAGGTCCTACACCTCGGCGTCTGGATATGTTGCTCTTTAGCCGGCTCACCCCCATATACTAAATCAATCAACTTGGAAACATGTGTGGTTTGCTCATGGGCTACCTAAGGTAAATTTCTTCACGTGGGTGCTCCTGCAGAAAAGAGTTTTGATAGGTGAAAACTTAGTAAAACGTGGAAGTTTAGGTCCCCACAGGTGTATCATTGCCGCACAACTTGTGAAAATTCAGACCACCATCTGTTTGTGGACTGTGTTTTTGCCCAATTAGTTTGGGCGTTAGTGCTCCAGGGACTCGATACAATTGTTCCTGCCCAGATTTCTGTAATTACCCTTTTTTTCACCTGGAAAACAAGATATCCAAGGATGTTGAACAGTCACAGTCTGTGGAATCAAGTATGGTTCTCCATTCCCAAATTTATTTGCTGGAAGCTGTGGCTGGCAATAAATGATTTGATATTCAACAATTCCAAGCATTCTCCTTTGTTTGTTGTAGCCAAAGCCAAGGCTCTTTTAATTGAAGCATTGGGAAATTACTCCTTTAAGTCAGAGAACTCACTTACATTAGAAGAAAGAAGTTGGCTGGGAACACTGCAGATATGAGACAGGAAGAATAATTTAGCTTGTCCAATTTATAACCCTGCTTGGAAAATACGAATGACCAAAGCCGATTTTCAAGTATGGTGGAGAAAACAAGGAAAAGTAACGATTTTCTTTGATGGCGCCTCAAAAGGAAATCCAAGAATCTCAGATGCAAGTGGGGTGATTTATTCTCATGATGGATTAACTAAAGACAGTTTCAGCTGGGGATTAGGACAGGATTCTAATAATCAGGCAGAAATTCTTGGGTTGTACAAAGAATGCCAGATTGCACAGAATCACGAAACCACGGCCCTTCAAGTCTTCGGTGATTCAAAATTTTTAATTAAAATCCTAAATTCTGAGGATTGTTTTATCAATCCGGCTCTCAATAATTCTCTCCGCCGGCCGAAGGGGTTATTGCATACCTTCTCTTCTACTTCATTTTTTCATATTCTTCGTAGTCTGAATAAGGAAGCCGATGTAAAAGCTAATGAGGGATGCAGATTGACGCAAGGAGCATTCAGAAAGAATGCTGAAGCTTCTTTGATTATTTGTATTCCGTAATTGGTTTGTTTCTAAATTCTAGAATGCCTTGTGAATTGTAACTAGGATAACTGAGCATATACTCCATGTAACTCTGGTTGTTTAGGCTAAGGCCCAAGTGATATCTTTCCAAATTTTTTTTTAACCCTTTCAGTTAAAAAAAGGATAAATTCCAGTAATAATCTAAACCAGAAAATGCACATTTCTTTTATGGGAGACTTAAACCTAGGTTAAAATTCCAGTAACACTGTAAACCAGAAAATACACATTTCTTTTAGGGGGACTTAAACATACGTCAAAATTCCAGTAACACTGTAAACCAGAAAATACACATTTCTTTTAGGGGGACTTAAACCTACGTCAAAATTCCAGTAACACTGTAAACCAGAAAATACACATTTCTTTTATTACTTTATAAATAACGACCCAAGGGTCCAAGTCCAACAGCGTGCACAGGTTCCACCGACAAAATTTAAAAGAACAAGCCCAAATAAATTATGTACACTGAGCAATAGGAAGATTACCAGATGCTTGTCTTCCATGTTGACCTGACTATCACTTGAAAGATTTTATTATAGCTTTAATATGACAACATGAGCTGGAGGCATGTGGCTTTGGTGGATACCGAATGGGCACCCGTACAAACTGTGGCCAGGACAATAATGAGTAATTGTTATTTGCGTTGCTTTTCAGATAACAAGAGGGACTAACTAGGGTAGTTGCTCTAGTAATCTCCCAACCCACCGCAGTTCGGGACATCCAGAGGCATCCAGTTTCTCCAACAATCTCACGTGCTCAATGCTTGGTAATTCTTTTCACTCACAATACCCAAAACCCCTTAGAAATCGAAGCTATTATACCTGCGCCAAACCTCATATGCTCATGAGCTTCAGACATTTAGATCCCGCTGCCAATGTTTCAGTACTTGGCAGCGCCAACACTTTTTGGCACCCGCTGATGTCAGCGTTTGAAGTTTGGCAAGACCACATACAATTTATTTATCTCAAATTAGGACATCAATTCAATTTCAATGTCATGAGTCCACTTGGTAAGCTTCTAAACTCCACCAGATCATCACAATAATCGACTTCTGGCTTAGCCAACTGACAACCGTCCAATGGAATTGGGCAAGCAGTTCAAGACTCAAGTCCTTGTAACGCTTGAGGTTCAATTCCTTCAAACTTTTAGGTCACTGACCAAAGGCGATAGCATTTCCACCGAATTCCTTCCTTGCACCAATTCCAGAAGTTTCAAATTGCTTAGCTTTCCAGCAATAGTGGGCATGGAATCCGCCTTTCCTTCCTTGTACCAGTTCCAGATGTTCCAAATTGCTAATAGTGGGCATGGATTCCACCTTGATATATATTTCTTCCAGGGATCATGGAAGTTGGAGAGACAATTCGTGTATGGCACACAGACAGATTCAAGAATGTGTCTTGCAGGGGTTGCCTCTGGGAAAGGTAGATCAGGGCCCGAGGTCGAGTTTGTGGTGCCAAGGACAAAGAATTTGCAGGTGGAGGGGAGGTCGGGGCCATGGAACATGTCACCTTGCAACATGCTCTGGTGGGCCCAACATGCACTGGTGGGCGCCTGATGGAGCTATAGTGCCCGTGTAGCTAGTACAGCATGAGTGGGCCTATGAGTGGGCCTATGGGTGGGCCTATGAGTGGGCCTATGGTTAAGAGCATGTATTTTCTATTAGGAGGTCACGGGTTCAAATACACAGGGTAGTGTATGTACACCTCTGTAGACTTTAGCAGTTAAATCGCTGCAGGTATATAATTTATATGTTGTTTTGTTTTTTAAGAAATTCTAACAATTTTGACAAGTTCACAATGGTATGTATACATTTTTATTTTTTCCATTTTTACAAGGTCATAAGAGTAAATAATTTATATGTAGTTTTGTTTTTTTCAAAAGAAATTTTAACAATTTTCACAAGTTCACATTGGTATATATTTTTATTTTTCTAAAATTTTCACAAGGTTATAAGAATATATATCTTATATGTTGTTTTGTTTTTTTTCTTCTTAGAAATTTTAATAAAAAGTTATAAGAGTATATATCTTATATGTTGTTTTGTTTTGTCTTTTCCAAAATTCTAACAATTTTCACAAGGTCACAAAAGTATACATCTTGTTTTGTTTTTTTTTTCAAAATCCTAATAATTTTCACAAGGTCACAAGAGTATATACATCTTACATGTTGTTTTGTTTTTTTTCAAAATCCTAATAATTTTCACAAGGCCACAAGAGTATATATCTTAAATGTTGTTTTATTTTTTTTTCTTCGAAATTCTAACAATTTTCACTAGGTCACAAGAGTATATACCTTAGATGTTATTTTGTCCTTTTTTTAGAAATTCTAACAATTTTCACAAGGTCACAAGAATATATATCTTACTTGTTTTTTTTTTCTTCGAAATTCTTAAAAATCATACAATTTTCACAAGGCCATAATATCAACATACAAAGTATGTTTTAGTGGAAATGATATATACCTCAAATAATAAATAAATAAATAAAATCTTCAAAATATCAATTTACAATTTTGCATTGGCATGTGGTTGGAATCTCGTACCTGTGTAGAAATAGATACTCCCAATGCTTAATTCATTATGCAAAAAATAAATTAAGATACTGCTAGTTTAAATATGGGTTGTCAATAGTTTGCTACTTTTCTTAGTAACTAGAAACAACCCAATGCCAACTTTTATAATTTAGTATTTCATTATTAGCATGGCGTTGTAAATTATTACACACCTCATCTTGTTGAAATCTCATTTTGTTTTTTCTTTAGAGAACTAAAAGAAAAGCACAATTTGCTTCAAGCGGGAAGTGAGTAACAACAAGGTTACAAAAAAAACAATCTCCTTGCCCCGACGGACAATACCTTCAAGACTTCATTTCTCATAAAGAAGAATGGAAGCAGGGACTACAAGCTATAGAGGAGCACAATAGATTCCATTGCATAGAATACATTTTATGACCGAGACTTACTAGTCTCACTAGGATGTTGGATGTCAGATCAATGTGGTTTGATTTGATATGCAACAATGAGATGCAGAGTGGACATCCATTCTCTACCTTAGTTCAATCAATAGAATGGATGTTTATGTTCAATATGTGTTGGTTTGACGACCGAATGTATGATAATGCGGTTAGACCCCGCTTGCTTCATTTTATCACATGATCTATAGAAACTATTCTAAATTTTGGGGACTTTTCTTACTTGCTTAAATAAGAGAAATGCACGGTCTACAAAAACTATTGCATATTTTGGGGGCAAATTGGGATTTTTATTTTTAGGGATTTGAATCCGAATTGGGCGAATTCATGGTTGAATCAAACATTATTTTTGAATTTCTTAGCTCAATTCGACTAAATTTGGTAACTATGGTTTAATGGTTCTTCCACCACCAACCTGGACCAAGTTGATCATTTAATACACAACTACTCTTTCAAATTAGGGACCATGGTGATCGTTGAATGCATAATTACCAAGTTGTCGTTCAAATTGAGTTCTAATTTAGTATGATACATGTATAAAATTAACTGTTTGGAGAAAACAATATTCAAAATTCAATAATATACATGTATAATACATATATTACATATATTCCCATTGTTGTATCTTCTTCATCACACTAAGATTATCTTTACAACTTACAATTATACAATATGATCGCTTTTCAGTGTTAAAATCCAAAGAGGCTTTAAACAAAACCCATCATGCTCCCCTCTAATCTTATGTCCCAAGAAAAACTAGAGGCAACTATTTATGAAAGGCAAGGTCCTTCCTTTGAGGCGCCTCTGTCCTTTCATAATCATTCCCAGGTAGCCAAGCAATTCACTTGATTGAATACGATTTTAGAAGGCACAGAGCTAGTTTCCATTGCTACATACTAAAATACTAAGACTTTGGATATACATGGACCCTAGGGTGAAACTATGCTACTGGATAAGATAGAATAGTGTGGATGGTAGCAATGAACAATCATTTTGGAATGAATGTTACGGGAAGAGGGATGTTTTAGGCCCTGAAAATTATTGAAAGCTCTCGGTTTTGATAACCTCCTAGTTTCAGACCCTTTCTACTCTACAATGACACTCAAAGTGAATCCCTAAATTGCCATGAAAATCAAAACACTCCACAAGATAATCCCTAAAATGTAACCCAAATTGAAATTTAACCAATAATTTGGCTGAATTGAATGAATAACTAAAATTTCAAATTTATTTGACTGATTCAACTGAAATCTATAACTATGGTTTGATGCACTAAGACTATTTAAATGCACTATGATCTAAGCCTGCCACTAGGGTCGTTGCACTCATAATTTCGAGATCACAAGCTTTGTATGCAACCAAATTGCAAATAAACATTTTAATTTAAAAGTATATATATAGGTTAATATTAACATCACCTAAAATTAACTCCTTTTATTGACAAACTATTGCCTTTAACGATTCATGAAGAACATAATAAGTATATTTAAAGTTCTCATACTTTAAATTTGTAAGTCAAATTGCATTAATTCATTTTCATGATATAGGTTTTATAAAAATTTTAATGTTTTCAAAAAATAATTTATTCAATTGAAAATTTTGAAAATTAAAAATGAATTTCAATTTTTTTAAATAGATTTTTGATTGGCTAAAGAGGTTATGGATAAGTTCTAATATTTCGATTTTGGTGTGTATATATTTTTAATTTTAGGTGTGTATATATTTTAATTTTAATGTTTCAAAAAATAATTGATTCAATTGAAAATTTTGAAAATTAAAAATGAATTTCAATTTTTTTAATTAGATTTTTGATTGGCTAAAGAGGTTATGGATAAGTTCTAATATTTTGATTTTGGTGTGTATATATTTTTAATTTTAGGTGTTGTCTAAAGATTTTGCCATTTTTTACTTTTCCGATCATTATTAACGGAATTTGGCGATTTAATTTTTGGCAAGATCATAACTTTTTATTGCCTAGAATCCATTTTTTTATTGTAGAAATGTATTCCGTACCCTCAATAACCTCTTTTCCACCCTGATTGTGCAATCTCAACATCTTATATATGCATTTCCAACAATTCCGACTAGATTTTGTCGAAAAATGTTTCGAAAACGAGTAAGAAAGAGGTCCAAATTGTCTTTTTTATTTTAACGTGTTTATGTACAGTTGTTTATTGATGTGACAAATTCTTTTAATTCCTTTTATGTTTTTATAATTTCTCATTTACTTTCTGAATTTTTATATTTGATATTTATGAAGAGAAATCAAAATTAACATATTGACTCCACTTTCCGCTCATATTCATGTTTCTATAATGTCTTCAACCTAGACCTCACACATATACAAACTTAGTTTCAAAATAAAACATATTTGGATCACATAAAACAATAGATACACTTCCAACCTAACTGATTATAACTTGGAATAAAAACAAACATTGCAACCAAAACAATATTTGATTATAACTTAGAATAAAAACAAATACTACAACAAAAAAAATATTGGATCATTGAAAAATTAATTTTTAAATCTCACTCATAGAGATACTATCCCTAATCTCTTACTTAATGAGCAAACCTTCCTGCAAATTGAGAGCTTCTTTTAAGAGTGAATCTACTTTGAAATTGAATTCCCTATATAAATGTGTAAATACAATTTTTTCAAAAAGTTTTTTTTTCTTCCAACAAAGTTCCATTATTGGATTGAAGTCCATGCTTGATATTTGATTTTTCCCAGTTTCCCTATCTATTAATAATTTTGAATCAACTAAAATCTACAACTTGTTTACATTCTTAACCCAACAACTTTCTAAATAATCTAGAGAGCATACAAGTATGCTTTCTTGTTTGATCCCCAAAATAAAATAATGTGAATGGTTTAGATTACTTTCTCACAACTTTTTAAATAATCTGGAGAGCATACAAGTATGCTTTGTTGTTTGATTATTACAATAAAATAATGTGAATTGTTTAGATTACTTTCTCAATTTCTATATTTAAATTAAAGTTTATTTATTTTGTTAATGTTTTTATTTGATAGGGACTAGTACATATTCACTTGTTTATTCAACTTACATTCAACGTGAGTCGACGATTATTGATATTACACACTATTTTTATAATGACATATCCTTTGTTGGGATATATATTAGATACTAAAATATTTTTCATATTTAAATTGCAAAGCCTTTGCTATTAATTAAACCTATAGAATCGATAATCATTTCAAAATCTTCTCTAATATGGCCTAAATAGAAACCAACATCACTTATAGGCCTTTGATCTCAACATTATTTGTATACGGGTTAACTATGTATACTATTCTATATAGGTATAGTGTTGCCAATTATTGTGTAGTGATTCCGAGGTGCTTTGGGTACCTCTGTTTTTCTACTGTTTTTTGTTTTGATTATGATGTATGTATGCTGGATTTGGAGATTGTCACCTGTTTTTTTTTGTGCCGACCCTTGGGGTTTTACTGTATTGACTGAAGATGTAAAAGGTTCCTTTGATTCAATGAATACCAAGGAATGGTTTTTTCAACTGAAAAAAAAAAGTGTTGTCAATTATATAAAGTGTGTGTTTTTGCACAATAAAATTTCTCATGGATTCATTCATTATTAAAAGTTTTGGGATCCACGTTGTCTTAACATGAGTGAAACTAATGGGCAAAATTTCATCTTCTTATCAAGTCAAAGGAAACAACAAAAATTCTTGTTGGAATTTTGATAAAAAAATTTGAGTTTTATCTATTTATTATGTTACATCCTTTTAGATTCCTTATTTTTGGTTTAGTGTCATCTAATTTAAAAAAAAAAAAATTATACCAAACTATTTGTTAAATAATTATTCTTTCCTAACCTTTGGCGTTGAACAAAAAGTAAAGTACATGCCCACACTAAAAATAATCCTATAATGAAAAGTAATTTGTTCAGACCCCATTTTATGTGTCTAACATCAATTGTTGCACTCAAATAATTTGATAATGAAGGCATTTGTGCAAATCTATATTAAAAGTAAAATGTCCATAACCCATTTGATGTGTCTAACATCAATTGTTACTTTGAAACAAAGGCATTTGTGCAAATATATATTAAAAGTAATATGTATATAACCTATGTCTAATATCAACTGTTGCACTCAAACAATTTGATAACGAAGGCATTTGTGCAAATCTATATTGGGAATAGGTTAGTGATCTAGACTGCTTTAACACATGGGAAAAACCTATGGAAAATCTTCATCATTGAAGTTTCTCTCAAACCAAGAGGAACTACAATTTTGAGTAAAATTCTTCTTGTATTTTTTATAATTTTTTAAGCAAAAAGAGGCAAGTTTTATTTGATTAATGATGTTACTTCCTTTTAGAATTTTCCTTTTTGGATTTGATGTTGCTTAAAAGAGTTTTTTAATTTATTTTACCAAATGGTATATTATTCTTGTTGGTGTAGTACCTGCATGAGGCTCATCCTCACAAGTCAACCCTGAAAGAGAACACAAGTCGGCTTGGAAAAGAGACAAAATAGGTCAAGTCATCCCCAAGGAAAAGGACAAGTCGGCCCCAATGAAAATTTAAGTTGTTGGCGAGACACTATAATTAGGAGGCACCTCACTTCATTTTCACATCAAGCAACTCAAGCAAGTTCGTTCAAGTGAGGAGATAAGTTCGTTATAGCTAGGAGAAGATTGATTTTGGGGTTCTCCAATCTTGGAGAGGTTTCTCTTTGCTTTCTTGGGTTTATGCTACTATCATCTAGATGTACATTTATCTCTGAATGATTCTTCTCTATTGGAAAGGGAGAGATCGGGGGTGACATTATTTTGTCTATGGTTGGGAGATGATATTTCATCATTGTGGTTATACGAGCTCCACACATTGTTTTTGTACTCTCACATTGTTCTAGTGATCTTGGTTTTGCAGCTATCAAATTCTAACATGGTATCATAGTGGTGCTAGAAGAAGTCATTATATAAAATTAGGCCTACATGTTTTGGAGTGTTTTCCACCTCAGACAATCCTAGAAGGAGCATAGAGAAACTCACCCTCCTAGGGCACATCTTTCTGTGGAGGCCAAACCCAATTTGGTGGAACTTCATTTTTTGACCTGACACTACCAGTCCAAAACCTAGGGCTTCTTGGTTCTATCCCTTTAGTCCACAGAATTAGTTTGACCTTACCTTGCTGCAGCTCACCTCAGTAGGGCGTATTCATCAATGGATTCAATTTTTCAATCTTCCATCCTTCATCCGTGACCTAGCTCATACTAGGGTTTTTGAAGTTGTTCTTCAAGTTGCAGTCATAAGGTCAACATGAAGGGTAGACTTAGACTTGACGGGGTTTCCAAGTCTAAGTTTTCCATGAAGAATGTTGAAGAAGCTACAAAACTTTTTTTCATCTCAGCTCTCTCAGGTACGATTCCCACCATTAGTGACGCTTGGCTGATAGATAGTGGTAGTTCACGACATATGACATGCTACAAGGAGAATCTTCCAGACTTGATCAAGAAAGAATATAATCTTCGAGTGGTACTTAGAGACCTGACAGTGCCACATAACCGGAGTGTGTCTGAGTCCTCTTAATTTTCCAAAGATGATATTCTTTCTTGATCAAGTCTGGAAGATGATATTCTTTCTTGATCAAGTCTAGAAGATTCTCCTTGTAGCATGTCATATATATTGAAGCACCACTATCTATCAGCCAAGTGTCACTAGTGGTGGGAATCGTACATGAGAGAGTTGAGATGAAAAGAAGTTTTGTAGCTTCTTCAACATTCTTCATGAGAAACTTAGACTTGGAAACCCTGTTAAGTCTAAGTCCACCCTTCATGTTGAACTTCTGACTACAACTTGAAGAACAACTTTAAAAACCCTAGTAGGATCAAGGTCACAGATCAAGCATGGAAGATTGCAAAACTGAATCCACAAATGAATACACCCTATTGAGTTGAGCTAGATCAAGGTAAGATCAAACAAATTATGTGGACTAAAGGGATAGAACCAAGAAGCCTTAGGTTTTGGACCGATAGTGTTAGGTCAAAAAATGAAGTTCCACCAAACTGGGTTTGGCCTCCACAGAAAGATGTGCCCTAGGAGGGTGAGTTGCTCTATGCTCCTTTCGATATTGTCTGAAGTGGAAAACACTCCAAAACATGGAGGCCTAATTTTAGATAATGACTTCTTCTAACACCGCTCTAATACCATGTTAGAATTTGATAGCTGCAAAACCAAGATTACGAGAAGAATGTGAGAGTACAAAAACAATGTGTGGAGCTTGTATAACCAAAATGATGAAAGATCATCTCCCAACCATAGACAAAATAATGTCACCCCCGATCTCTCCCTTTCCAATAGAGAAGAATCATTCAGAGATAAATGTACATCTAGATGATAGTAGCATAAACCCAAGAAAGCAAAGAGAAACCTCTCCAAGATTGGAGAACCCCAAAATCAATCTTCTCCTAGCTGTAACGAACTTATCTCCTCACTTGAACGAACTTGCTTGAGTTGCTTGATGTGAAAATGAAGTGAGGTGCCTCCTAATTATAGTGTCTCGCCAACAACTTAATTTTTCATTGGGTCTGACTTGTCCTTTTCCTTGGGGACGACTTGACCTATTTTGTCTCTTTTCTAAGCCGACTTGTGTTCTCTTTCAAGGTTGACTTGTGAGGATGAGCCTCACGCAGGTACTACACTAACAAGAATAATATACTATTTGGTAAAATTTGTGAAAAATCTCTTTTAAGCAGGACCAAAGCCAAAAAGGAAATTTCTAAAAGGAAGTAACGTAATTAATCAAATAAAACTCACCTCTTTTTGCTTAAAAAAATTCTCAAAAATACAACAAGAATTTTACTCAAAGTTGTAGTTCCTCTTGGTTTTATAGAAACTTCAATGATGAAAATTTTCCATGGGTTTTTTCCCACGTGTTAAAGCAGCCTGGATCACTGACATATTCCCAACATAGATTTGCACAAATGCTCTCATTATCAAATTGTTTGAGTGCAATTAATTGATGTTAGACATGTCAAATAGGTTATGAACATATTAATTTTAATATAGATTTGCACAAATGCCTTCATTATCAAATTGTTTGATTGTAACAATTGATGTTAGACACATCAAATGGGTTATGAACATATTACTTTTAATATAGATTTGCACAAACGCATTCATTTTCAAATTGTTTGAGTGGAACAATTGATGTTAGACCCATCAAATGGGGTATGAACAAATTACTTTTCATTATAGGATTTTTTAGTGTGGGCATGTAGTCCACTTTTTGTTCGAAGGAAAAGGTCAAGGAAGAATAATTGTTTAACAAATAGTTTGGTGGAAATTTTCAAAAAATAAAAAACTTAAAAATCTTTTTAGATGACACTAAACCAAAAAATAGGACTCTAAAAGGATGTAACATAATAATTGGATAAAACTCACTTCTTTTTGGTTGAAAATTTCTCTCAAAATTCCAACAAGAATTTTTGTTCAAAGTCATAGTTTTCTTTGACTTAATAAGAACTTCATTGATGAAATTTTTGCCATGAGTTTTTCCCCACATGATAAGACAACCTAGATCTCGAAATTTTCAATAATGAACGAATCCATGAGAAATTTTATTTTGCAATAACACACACTTTATCTAATTGGAAACACTATACCTATATAGACTAGTGCAAATAGTTAACACGTAGTAAGGGTATACAAATAATGTTGAGATCGAGGGCCTATAAGTGACGTTGGTTTCTATTTAGGCCATATTATAGAAGGTTGTATAAACTAGTGCACATAGTTAACATGCAATAAGGATATGCAAATAATGTCGAGATCGAGGGCCTATAAGTGATGTTGGTTTCTATTTAGGCCATATGAGAGAAGATTTTGAAATGATTATCGATTCTAATTTAAATATTTTAGCAAGTATCTAATTTATATCCCAACAAAGGATATGTCATTGTAAAAATAGCGTGAAATATCAATAATCATCAACCCACGTTGAATGTAAGTTAAATAAACAAGTGAATATGCCACAAAATGGCTAGTCCCTATCAAATAAAAACATTGAAAAATAAATAAAATATAATTTAAATATAGAAATTTAGAAAGTAATCTAAACAATTCACATTATTTTACTTTGAAGTTTGGAGCAGGTCAAGGGTCAAACAACAAAACATACTTGCATGCTCTCTAAATTACTTATAAAGTTGTTGGGGTTAAGAATGTAAGAAAGTTGCAGATTTTAGTTGATTCAAAGTTATTAATGGATTGGGAAAATGGGAAAAGACAAATAACAAGCATGGCCTTCAATCCAATAATGGAACTTTGTTGGAAGAAAAAAAAACTCTTTGAAGAAATTGCATTTACACATTTATATAGGGAATTCAATTTCAAAGTAGGTTCACTCTCAAAAGAATCTCTCAATTTTCATGGAGGTTTTCTCATTAAGTAAGAGCTTAGGGATAGTATCTTTCATGTCCCCATTCCAATAGGTCTACTAGTTGACAATGTTCACCCACCTATTAGTTCCCTAGGTTGGGGGAGGAGGCATTAAATATTTCAATAAGGGAGATATGGGACCAAGGAGAACCTTAGTTTATCATTTAAACATTAATTTGGGTCATAAAAATAATAAATATGGATAAAATAAAGTGGCATTGCTTCATAAGGACATTTGGAGGTCCATGGAGGCCTTGGGTGGCTAGATGCTTCCTTACACATGTCACGACTTAACCCCAAATTCGAAATTATGAGCGATTTAATGTTCTTGGAAGGTGAAGAGTCATCAAATGAAATATCATGATCCCAAGGATTCGAATGGGTGAGTAAGAGTAACTCCCCATAGAAGAGGAAGAGTCTAGGAAGAAACTAGGTGCCACGTGGAGCTAGATTCCCTGTGCTTTATGACAACAATGATGGAAGATTCCATGACAAGTAAGACCTGATTGTAGACCTATGGAAACCTGAAATTTCAGGGCTAAAAATATCCTCCAAGAGGGTGCACTTGGGACTAGGTGGAAGCCATTTGAATTTGGTGGAAGATGAAGGGTTGAGGAGAAGACCAAGTGGCATGGAGGTTACTAAACATCAAGGATGAGGTGGAGGAAGCCTATGGGAATGAATTCTACCTTGGAGGATCTTAGGAGGGTTATACAGATATCTCATGAGGAATGGAAATGGATTTTGATCATTTGTGAATTTTCCTTTGGCATTTGGAGAGCCTTAGCCTATCCTTTGCACGGTGAGTGCACACTTACCCTGCTAGTGAGCTAATTTCGAGAGAGTAAGATTCTAATACAAGTTGGCCATGGGAGATGCCATTCAGACATCTCATTTGGAGCTTCATGGAGTTTTTTTTATTTTATATAGGAGTTTGATTATGTTCGTGACCCATCTCTCCTCCCATTCTCTCAATTTCCACTTCCATATTTCCATGTTTTTCTACAAAGGCACACTTGTGTGAATGGTGGTCGTGACCCATTAAGTTAAGTGGATGCCCAAGCATGGGTGAATGATTCATGGATATATAATATGTTCCTCATATTATATGTAATTCAAAACCAAAATAAATACATATGCAAATGTCCACATTTCCAAGCTTTCTTGTGACTAGTTTCCATGTGATTATTTTCCCTTTCAATGGAGATTGTATATCTGATGTATATTGCGAATTGGATCAATGTTATATGCTGTTAGTGAGATTTTGAAATGATTTCAATGGTATATATTCATATTTATATTTTCTGAACCATTATATGCACCATTTATGAGTCGAAGTTAAGCTTTTATGTGTCATTTCACTTAAGCAAATATCACTGAAATTAAGCATTCAAATATGAAGCTTTACTCCTCTGTTGCAGAAATATTACCAAAATATAATGATATTAAATGAAGTATAATTATAGTCCCCATACTCTGTTCTGAAATTTGGGAGGTTTTCATAGGATTTGGAGAGCCATTCCTGCCCACACCCTAGGGGGAATCACATCATTAATTGCTAGTATTTTTCCCTTTTTTCCATCATGCCCAAATCGAGTTGCAGATGTCTATGACCTATAATAAAACCATAATAGAGTCTATTGAAGATTAATAATACTCCCCAAATCATTCCCTACCAAATTCGAGACCCTCTTGAGCCATTCGAATCCCCCACAGTCAAAACTAGTCAAGACATTTTTTTCCATAATTTTGCCTTTGTTGGGAATTTTCGAATTGGGAAATTACAAGTGGTATCAGAGCATGGTATTGGAACCTTATAGATATACCTATTCATGTTTCCTGATTCTTACCTTCCTCCATTAGAAACTGAGACTGGAGGTCTTAACAGTGAAAGAGAATGAAGTGAAGAAAGTAAGCCTAGTTACAAAGAGATTAGGAAAGAACTAGGATTTGGAGATATGGAAAGCAAAGAAGATAATGGGGACCTTAAAACATTCATTACATAATCTATTGTCAATATGAAAAAACATCTCATGCAAGGGTTCATATTGTTGGCTATCCAACTTGGGAGCAAGTCAACACCCGGGAGTAGTAGTAGTACACCCCATGATGAGGGGAAGACCCATGGAGAAACCATTTTTTCGAAGACTGGACCTCATAACAGAACTCATGAGTTCAAAAATAAGAATGGACCTGCAATACCCAAGTTTTTAGAGTCCAAATAAGGCCCTTATACCACCTATGATGTTAGAGAAGCATCAAATGATTGGTAACAATTAAGTGATGAATGTAGGAAAGTCCTACCTTTTGATCAATTCATTAGAGCTTCTCTTCACTTCAAGCAAGGAGGAAATGGGAATAGGGAATATCACTTTAACCATGAATTAAAATACACCTTGGGAAAAGTAATCATTCCTTCCTTTGATGATTCCTCACAAATGTCTGCTATTGCTTGGTTGCAAAAATTAAGTGTATATTTCCAATTAAATCGCATGGTTGAAGAAGATGCATTGAAAATGGCCATTCTGCATATTGAAGGGGAAGCTAGTGATTGGTGGTTCCATTGTCTTAGAACCTTGGGAAATGATCAAATTTTATCTTATGAGGTTTTCTCCAATGCATTGATGGAGATATTTGAGAGGAAAGACCTTGGACTTCCTTTCAAAGAACTAGCACAATTGAAGCAAGTAGGAACTTCTGAAGCATATATGTTAGAATTTGAAAATCTTTAAGCAATGGTTTCTAATGTATATATGGTTAGGTTGGTTTTATTTTTTTACCGATGGATTGAAAAAACCTTTGAGAGGGCTAGTGAAATCCCACAAGCCAACCACATTGAAGGATGCCATGAATTTGACAAGGGATTTGCAGAATGTGTTGCCAAGAACCAAATACCCTCCTAAGCCAAATTTCCCTTCCAAGTTCAAGAAATATAAGAAACCATGGAAAAGGGACTCCTCTACCAAAGAAAATAAAGGAGGACCAAGCAAAGAAGAGCTTAGAAGAAAGAAGCTATGTTTACATGCCAACAACCTTGGGTCCCAGGATATATATGTGCCAAGGGGAAGGCACACTACATTGAAGTTTTTTCCAAAGATGATGAAGAAGAGGAGGAGGAGTAGGAGGAATAGGCTCAACTTCCAGGACAAGAAGAAGGGTATCAAACAACATAAGAAGAACAAACCACTCCTGATACAGGAAAAATTGCAGCACTTTCAAGTATACCTAGATTCCACACCTTAAGGATCAAGGGAAGCATACACGACCAAAAGGTCACGATTCTAGTGGATGGTGGAGCCACTCACAACTTCATAGATGCATCATTGGTGGAGAGGAGAAAGTTACAAGCTGAAACTTTTTATTGTTTCATTATCATCATTCCAGGTAACAATTCTATGGACTGCACAAATTGGATTCCAAAGCTTCAAGTTACTCTAGGAAATCATACTATCACTGACAATTTTTATGTAGTGAATGTGGCTGATACAAATGTGGTTTGGGAGTAAAATGGTTGTATTCTTTAGGGGATCATATCGTGAATTATCGAGTCCATGAAATAAGGTTTAAAAATTTAGAAGGGAAACCCATCTTGTTGAGGGGAATGCACACTTACCCAAATCAAGTGGTGTCTTCTCACAACATGAGGACTATCTTGAGGCATGGAAATATAGAATGGGTTGTTGAATGTTTAATTACATCTCCTAAGCCCCACTTGAACATTACCAAGCATCCTAAGGATATAGAGAAACTATTCAATAAGTATGAGAAGGTTTTGCAGACCTTCCCCTAGGAAGACCACTAGATAGAGGTGTTGAGCATATCATTGAGTTAGAGATAGGAGAACAACCTATCAAATTGCAGCCATATAGGCATCCCGAAAGGATTCGAGCTGATATTGAAGAGGCCATAAAGAACTCTTGGAGTTGGGTCTCATAAAGCGTAGTTCTATCCCATTTGCTTCTTCATTTGTTATGGTAAAAAAGAAAGATGGAACCTTGAGAATGTGCATTGATTTCAAATAATTAAACAAGAAGACAATAAAGAATAGATATCCCATCCCAAGGATTAACGAGCTCATGGATGAGCTCCATGGGGCCAAGTTCTTCTCAAAGATTGACCTTAGATTAGGTTATCGTCAAATTCAAATGAGAGAAGAAGACATACCAAAGACTGCTTTTAGATGCCACTATGGTCACTTTGAGTTTGTTTCCATGCTGATGCAGGAACATCTAGTCAAGATTATTTGTTTGCTAAATAAGTAGTCAATGCAATGTTTTTGCTCCCATGTAATTTTATAGAAGATAGGGTTAGTTGTCGATTCTTGTAATTTGTTTTATGGACATAGAAGGTTTGAATGCAATAAGGACAAATTGCCACAAATGCCCTCGAATCTTGTAAGAGGTTGCTCGAAGATATGTTAGATATAGATTTTCTTTATTAGGAATTCAGATCCTATTGTTGTGGATATGACATTTTTGATTTGGTTCTATTTAATTGTAATTGGTCCAAGTGCAAGAGTGTGCAAGAAGTGTGAAAGAGTGAGCGAGCGAGAGATAGTGTTTGTAACAATGGTTAATGAAATGAAGACCATAGTCTTAATAATCTGAATATATGTGACTATCTGATGTCTTCTTTTCAATAACCCGATGTATGCTTATTTATTTGTGTGAATGAATCTTCAATAATGTTTAAATGATTCCCGAAGGTAGATATGTTTAATTGCACAAAATATTGATCGCTCATGAATCAATTCAACTGTTATAGTATGAATTGAAGCCTATGAATTTCAACAGATCGACGGTTGTGGATAAATTCCACAACAGAAAAGTGAAGATCCGTAAGTGTTAAAGTGAGATCCGCATCTGATCTTAGATCGATAGTCCGGAAAGAGCCAACAAGAAATCGACGGCTCAGAAGAATTACAGAAAAGGAAGTTGCTGAAGGAAAATTGTGGAAACCCATTTTGGAAAATGGGAACGTGTATCCGAAATCTACAATCCACAATCTGATTGCGGAAAGGACTATTCCAGCCGCATGATTGCAGAATTCGGTTTTGGAATTTGGAAAAACAACCCCGCAATCTGTAATTGTGGAAATAATCTTGCAGAAAGGGCCTTGCGGAAAGGGTCTTGCAGAGAAATCAATTGCGGGAATTGAATTGTTGAACCAATCCTGCGGAGAACCAAGTTGCGAAAAACTGGTTGCGGGAGAACCCAACTTGCAAAATGTTGGCTACAGAGGCAGAATTGCGGAATCCTTCTTACGGAAGGTGATTTAAATTAGTTGTTCAGGATGAAAGAGACAACTTTAGGTCTGCTAGCTTTCACCTGCCATTAGTATTTAAATCAACAATTCAGGCTGAAAGAGACAAATTTAGGTCTGCCAGTTTTTACCTGCCATCAGTTTTTGTATCAGAGCAAGGTTAAAGATGTTGCCAAGATAAGGATGAATACATGGAGTCCCTATAGGATGTGGTCGAGGAAGACAAGCTACAAAGACATACACATAAAGGGAATTAAGACAACTCCAAACTAGGATGGAAGCTACGGAGAGAAACAATTCAAAGAATACAAACACTAATGATGAAGAAGAATCCTCTGAAGACGAGTGAGAGGAGGTTGTTGAAGAAGTAAAAGTATTGAAGATGATGATGAAGGATAGTAACAGACCTAGAGTTGAAGTTCCCATGTATTAAGGTAATATTAATGTTGAACAACTCATGGACTGGATCAGTGCTTTAAATAAGTATTTTTGACTTTGAAGAAATTGAAGATAAAAAGAAGGTGAGATATGCAACGACCATATTGAAAGGGCATGCAACTATATGGTGGGATGAACTTCAGATCCACAAAGAAAGAAGAGGTAATCCTAAAATCAAATCTTGGGATAAAATGTTATATAAAATTAAAAGTCAATTTATGCCTAAGGATTATCAGTTGACTCTCATTAGAGAGCTACAAAATATTAGACATAAAGGTATGTCTGTTAAAGAATATATAGAAGAGTTCTTTAAGCTGAGTATTAGGGATGGATAGACACAAGGAGACATAGAAAGAGTAGCTATATATATAAATGGACTGAGATATGAGATACAAGATGAGATCAACTTATTGAATTTGAAAACTGTTGAAGATGCTTATCAGGCAGCCTCAAGGGTAGAAGAAAAGCTATTAAGAAAACAAAACCAAAAGAGCGGAGGGAGAAATACAACAAAAGGGAAACGATTTCCAAACAGAGGAGGTAGGATTCCTAAATATGAGGCTGAAGGTTCTAGTAGCCAGGTAATCCAAAGAGGAGGATTCAGAGGAGGCATAGGAAGAGGCAAAAATAGAGAAGTAAAATGCTACACATGTGGAGAAATTGGACACATGTCATGGGAGTTCCTAAGGAATAAATCTGCAGCTCAGAGGAATGCAAACATTGTTGAGGCTCGTTAGGAATCTAGTGATGAAGCAGAGATGAATAATCCTCCCGAGGAAGGAGAATCTCTTATGCTGAAGAGAGTTTTAGTAAATACAAAGAAGGAAATGCATAAAACAGCCTAGATAAAGAGTCTGTTCAGGACTAAATGCAAGTCACAAGGGAAGTGTTGTAAGATGGTTATTGACAGTGGTAGTACATATAATTTGGTCTCCACTGATATGGTATAGAAGTTGCGGTTGAAGAGGATGAAACATTCAACTCCTTATAAAGTGTCCTGGTTGCAGAAAGGACATCAACTCTTGGTGAATGAGCAATGCAACATGGAGTTTCAAATTGGTACTTATAAAGATGTGCTATTATGTGATATAATGCCTATGGATGTATGCCATATACTCTTAGGGAGGCCATGACATTATGATAGAAAAACTGTTCATGATGGAAGAAAGAACACTTATTCTCTAGAAAAGGATGGAAAAAGACATACATTGTCACCATTGGAGGATGAAGCAGTTCAAGAAGGTTCAGGGTCGAATACTTTGTTGATGATCGGGAAAGAACTATTACAATAAGTCAAGAAGGAGGATGAGCTACATTTTTCTCTTGTTGGCAAACCAAAGGTAATATTAACCTCTACAAATTTAGATGATTTTCCTACTGAAGTTAGAATCTTGCTTGATGAATATGCTGATATTATTATGGATGAGTTACCAGATGCTTTACCTCCTATGAGAAGTATTAGTCATGACATTGACTTAATACATGGTGCAAGTTTACCTAATAAGGAAACCTATAGACTAAATCCTCAAGAGAATGAAGATATCAAACAACAGGTACATGAGTTGTTAGATAAAGGTTTGGTGAAATAAAGTTTGAGTCCTTGTTCAGTACCCTCTGTGCTTACCCCAAAGAAGGATGGTGGATGGAAAATGTGCACTGACTCCAGAGAAATTAATAAGATCACTATTAGGTACAGATTCCCTTTACCCCACATTAATGATTTGATGGATTGTTTGAGTGGTTCAAAGTATTTTTCAAAGCTAGATTTGAAAAGTGGTTATCATCAAATAAGAATAAGATAAGGGGATGAATGGAAGATTGCATTCAAGACTAATAATGGACTGTATGAATGGTTAGTAATGCCATTTGGGATTACTAATGTACCTAGTAATTTTATGATATTGATGAATGAGGTCTTGAAGGAATACACTAGAAAATTTGTCATAGTGTATCTAGATGATATTCTGATTTTTAGTCAGAATAAAGAAGAACATTTGAAACATCTTAAATTGGTGTTGGAAACCCTGCAAAAGGAGAAGCTATCAATAAATCTGAAAAATTGTAGTTTTTTGAAGAAAGAGTTGATTTATTTGGGATTCATGGTTTCAGAAGAAGGGTTGAAGATGGATCTAGATAAGGTGCAATCAATTTTAAGTTGGCCAATTCCAAGAAGTGTGTATGAGGTAAGGAATTTTCATGGTCTTGCAAGTTTTTATAGAAAATTCATTAAGAATTTTAGTCAAATTTGTGCACCTATAATAGAAACCTTCAGGGGAAGTAGACAACCTTTCAAGTGGACAGAAGCAACTGACATAAATTTTAAATTGTTGAAGAAGAAGATCACCGAGAAGCCTATTCTAGCTTTACCAAGTTTTGATAAGGTTTTTCAAGTAGAGACAAATGCTAGTGGGACAACAATAGGGGATGTTCTGAGTCAAGAACATAGACCAATAACATACTTCAACAAGAAGTTTAATGAGGCAAAACAAAAGTATTCCTCACATGACAAGGAGTTATATGCTGTTGTACAATCTCTCAAGAAATGGAGACATTACTTGATGCCTAAAGAGTTTGTGTTATATTGTGATAATCATGCTTTGGAGTTTATAAATAGTCAACCAAAATTGAATCAGAAACATGCTAAGTGGGTGGAATATTTGCAGAATTTTACCTTTGTGATCAAGCATATAAGTGGAAAATATAATAAAGTTGATGATTCTTTAAGCAGAGTAAATTTGATCTTGCAGGAAATTAAGGTCAATACTTTAGGATTTGAAAGTTTGTTTGATATGTATAAAAAAGATGCGGATTTCAAAGATATATATGCATCCTGTGAGAATCTAGTTACCCATAATAGAAACCAATGGTTAGACTACATGTTACAAGAAGGATTACTGTTCAGAAATAGTAAGTTATGTATTCCAAGATGTTCTATGAGTGAAAATTTGATACATGAGAAACACAGTGGAGGTTTATCAGGACATTTGGGACAGGATAAAATTTTTTTTCTCAGGTGAGTAGTTTTTATTTTTGGCTAGGAATGCAGCATGATGTAAAGAAGTGTGTTGAAAAATGCAGGATATGTGAACATGCCAAAGGGAGAAGACAACATACTGGACTATATCAACCCCTACCTATTCCAACTAGGCCTTGGGATTCCATCAATATGGATTTTGTTTCGGGATTTCCTAGAACTCAGAGGGGAAATGATTCTATTTATGTAGTTATGGATAGGTTTTAAAAAATGGATCATTTTATTGCTTGTAAGAAAATCAATGATGCAAAAAACATTGCTAATTTATTCTTTTCATAAATTGTAAACTTGCATGGTTTACCTTTAAGCATTGTGTCTGACAGGGATACTAAATTTGTTCGTCATTTTTGGATAAATTCATGGAAGAAGCTGGAAACCAATCTCAGTTTTAGTTCTTCTTATTATCCTCAGATTGATCCTCATATTGAAGTAGTGAATAGAAACTTGGGAAATATACTGAGAAGTATTGTTTATGAAAATCTGAAACAATGGGATTTAGCTCTTGCTCAAGCTGAGTTTGCTTACAATGATTCACCTTACAGAAGTACATGTATGAGTCCTTTTCATATTGTATATGCAATTCACCCGAGGGGAGTATATGAACTTAGAAATTTGGGAGGACATGATAGAAGAAGTGCATATGGTGAATATTTTGCATCTAGCATGCATGAGCTACAAGAAAATGTTAAGAAGAAATAGCAGGAAAGTGCTGGGAAATACAAACAAAGACCAGATATGAAAAGAAAGGAAGTTTATTTTCAGGTTGGAGATTTAGCAATGGCCTATCTTAGGAAAAAGAGGTTTCCTAAGGGAACCTACAATAAATTGAAGTTCAAGAATAATGGACGTTGTAAAATTTTGAGGAATTTTTATGCGAATGCATATGAATTAGAACTTCCATACAATCTTCAAATATCTCCTACTTTTAATTATTATATATATATATATATATCCTTTTAAATATTCAGGTGTTCAGACAAAATAAATGATCTCAGGAAAATATGGTTCATTTACAGACTAGCAAGGAAAGTTACCTCAAAAAGGACAACCTCAGATTGAAGCTATCCTTGACAAAAGGGTTTCAAAGAAGACCAGGGACAAAGAATATTTTCAGTATTTGGTCCAGTGGAAAGATCAACCATCTAAAGATACAACGTGGATGACGACAATAGATATTTCCAAGTATAATGTGAACCTTGAAGGTTTATTGAATAATTCTTTTCTTCCCCCGCAGTATGATGTAGGAGCATCTAGTCAAGATTCTCCGTTTGTTGAATAAGTAGTCAATGCAATTTTTCCGCTTCCATGTAATTTTCTAAAAGATAGGGTTAGTTGTCGATTCTTGTAATTTGTTTTATGGATAGAGAAGGTTTGAATGTAATAAGGACATATTTCCACAGATGCCCTTGAATATTGTAAGAGTTTGCTTGAAGATATGCTAGATATAGATTTTATTTATTAGGAATTCATATCCTGTTGTTGTGGATCTGACAGGTTTGATTTGGTTCTATTTAATTGTAATTGGTGTAAGTGCAAGAGTGTGCAATAAGTGTGAAAGCATGAGCGAGCGAGAGATAGTGTATGTAAAAATGGTTAACGTAATGAAGAACAAAATCTTAGTACTCTACATATATGTGACTATCTGATGTCTTCTTTTCAATAATAAGATGTATGCTTATATCTCTGTGTGAATGAATATTCAATAATATTTAAATGATTCCCGAAGGCATAGATTTTTAATTGTACAAAAGATTTTTAATTGTACAAAAGATTGATTGCTCATGAATCAATTCGATTGTTATGGTCTGAATTGAATCCTGTGAATTTCAGCAGATCAATAGTTGTGGATAAATTCCGCAATAGAAAAGTGAAGATCCGCAAGTGTTAAAGAGAGATTCGCATATGATCTTAGATCGACAGTAAGGAAAGAGCCCACAAGAAATTGATGACTCATAAGAATTACCGAAAAGGAAGTTGCAGAAGGAAAATTATGGAAACCCATTTTGGAAAATGGGAATGCATATCTGAAATCCTCAATCCACAATATGATTGCTGAAAGGACCATTGCGACCGCATGATGGCAGAATTTGGAAAATGAACCTCACAATCCACCATTGCAGAAAGAATCTTGTGACAAGGGTCTTGCAAAAAGGGTCTTGCAGAAAGGGCCTTACGAAAAGGGCCTTGCAAAGGACTCAATTACGGGAATTGAGTTGCAGAACAATTCCTACAGAGAACCAAGTTGTGGAAAATTGGTTGCGGGAGAACCCATTTTGCAGAAATATGGATGCGGAGGCATAAATGCGGAATCCTACTTGCAGAAGGCGATTTAAATCAACAATTCAGGATGAAAGAGACAAATTTAGGTCTGCTAGCTTTCACATGCCATCACATTCCCTTTGGCTTGAAAAATGCACCGACCACATTTCAATCATGCATGAATAACATCTTCCACAAGAAACTGTGTAAGTTTATACTTGTTTTCTTTGATGACATTCTTATTTACAGTAAAACTTGGAAGGAACACTTGCATTATCTAGAAGAGGTATTAAAAATTCTGCATGATCAATCTTTCTTTGCTAAGGTTTCAAAATTTAAGTTTGGTTTGACAGAGAACTTGTATCTTGGACACATCATTGGTCAAGATGGTGTGAAGGTGGATGCAGAGAAAATAATATCCATTTTAGAGTGTGGCCTTGTCCCAAAAGTCTCACTGAATTAAGAGGATTCATTGGAATTTGCACCTACTATAGAAAGTTTGTGAAGGGGTTCTCCCAACTCACTTCACCTCTCACTGATTTGACAAAGAAATATGCTTTCCAATGGCATGAAGGGGATGAAAAATCTTTCCAAAGAATGAAGGAGGTAATAATAAATTGTCTTATTCTAGCATTTCCTAATTTTTCTAAACCATTTGTCTTGGAATGTGATGCATTAGGAGAAGGCATTGGAGCAGTCCTAAAAAAAGGACACCACCCAATAGATTTTGAGAGTAGAAATTTATAGCCACATGAGAGGATTTACTCCATCTACGATAAATTAATGATGGCCATCATGCATGCTTTGATCAAGTTTAGACAATACTTGGTGGGAAACAAATTTGTAGTCAAAACTGACTATAATGGCTTAAGGTACTTCCTCACTCAAAAGAATTTAAATGAAAGGAAACAAAATGGGTGAGAAAGATTCAAGAATTTGATTTTGGTATTGAATATGTGAAGGGGAAAATTATGTGGTAGATGATGCCTTATCTAGAAGACCTTCTATTTCTCTCATGGATGTAGTAGAAAATTGGAAAGCCACATTAGAAGTAGAGTATGTGAAAGATAAATTTTCTTGTGAAATTTTTAATGGGAATAACAATGATGATAGCTATAAGGTATTGGAAGGAATCATCTACTGCAAAGGTATAATATATTTGGTCCCTAATTCAATTTTGAAGGAGGAAATTTTAAAAAAATCTCATGATTCTCCTCTAGTAGGTCACCCCAGTTTCTTCAAAACATACTGAATGTTGAGGGAATGATTTTCATGGAAAGGGTTGAGGGTTGATGTTCTTAAGTATGTTAATGAATGCCCCACATGTCAGAAAAATAAAGTGGAGCACACTCATCTAGCTGGTCTCTTACATCTGTTGCCAATTCCGGCACAAAAATGGGAGAGCATTTCCATGGACTTCATCACTGGTTTTCCCAAAATATTTGTTAAGGATTGCATATTTGTGGTGGTGGATAGATTGAATAAATTTGCTCATGTCTTTGCTGTTACTACCACTTTGACTTCTGAAAAAGCGGTTGAACTATTTTTTAAAGAAGTTTTCATATTGCATGGGGTTCCTAAGAGCATTGTTAGAGACAGAGTTAGCAGATTTTTGAGTGCATTTTGGAAAGAACTCTTCAAAATGGCGGGGAATAATTTGAGAACAAGCTATCTTCCCCAAAATGATGTCCAAAAAAAGAGGGTGAATCAATGGTTGGAAGGCTACTTGAGGAACTATGTTAGTGGGAAACAAAAAATTGGATAAAATGGTTGCATTTGGGTGAGTTTTGTTACAATACTACTTTCCATATGTCCATTGGCATGGATCCGTTTAAATAAATTTATGGTTATGATGCATCCACTTTTATTGACCTCATTTTTGGTGATAGTAGATATCCTAAGGATAAATATTGGATTGAAGAAAGTCAATAAATTTTGAAGGTTTTGAGAGATAACTTGCAGGTTGCTTAAAATCAACATAAACAATATGCATACCAACATAGAATGGAAAGACAATTCTATGTGAATGACTTGGTGTATTTGAGGTCGCAGCCCTACAAACAAACTACAATAAAAGGTAAAGGTTCAGAAAATCTCAAACCAATATTTTATGGTCCCTACAAAGTGATTCGAAAAGTTGAAGAAGTGGCCTATCAATTGGAGCTTCCCATGGGAAGAAAAATCCATAATGTGTTTCATGTTTCTTGTCTAAAGAAGGTTATAGGGAAACACATTTCAGTTTCAGATACTTTACCACCTTTGGATGATGAAGTACAACTTCTTCTCATTCCAAACAAAATCTTGAGAACAAGGGAGAGAAGGATACGAAGCAGAACAATAAAATAATATTTGGTACAATGGAAGGATTTTCCTAGCAAGGAGGTCACTTGGGAAGATGAATTTTTTTTGCAGCATCCAAACTTGTCATTGCTTGAGTACAACCAATATTGGGTGGGGTGGACTATCATGTCCCCATTCCAACAGGTCTACTAGTTGAAAATTTCCACCCACCTACTAGTTCCCTAGGTTGGGGGAGGAGGCATTAAATATTTCAATAAGGGAGATATGGTGCCCAAGAGAACCTTAGTTTATCATTTACACATTAATTTGGGTCATAAAAATAATAAATATGGAGAAAATAAAGTGGCATTGCTTCATAAGGACATTTGGAGGTCCATGAGGGCCTTGGGTGGCTAGATGCTTCCTTACACATGTCATGACTTACCCCCAAATTCGAAATTATGAGGGATGGAATGTTATTGGAAGGTGAAGAGTAATCAAATGAAATATAATGAGCCCACAGATTCGAATGGGTGAGTAGGAGTAACTCCCCATAGAATAGGAAGAGTCTAGGAAGAAACTAGGTTCCATGTGGAGCTAGATTCCCTGTGCTTTATGACAACAATGATGGAAGATGGAAGATTCTATGAAAAGAAAGAACTGATTGCATACCTGATTGAAGAACTATGAAAATATGACATGTTAGGGCTAAAAACAGCCTCCAAGAGGATGCACTTGGGACTAGGTGGCATCCATTCAAATTTGGTAGAAGATGAAGGGTCGAGGAGAAGACCAAGTGGCATGGAGGTTACTAAACATTAAGGATGAGTTGGAGGAAGATTATGGGAATGAATTCACCCTTGGAGGACCTTAGGAGGGTTATAAAAATATTTCATGAGGAATGTAAATGGATTTTGATCATTTGTGAATTTTCCTTTGGCATTTGGAGAGCATTAGCTTGTCCTTTGCACGGTGAGTGCACACTTACCCTGCTAGTGAGCCAATTTCGAGAGAGTAAGATTATCATCCAAGTTGGCCATGGGAGAGGCCATTGATACCTCTCATTTGGAGATTCAAGGAGTTTTTTTAATTTCATATAGGAGGCTTCTTCTGTTCGTGACCCATCGCTCCTCCCATTCTCTCAATTTCCACTTCCATATTTCCATGTTTTTCTATGAAGGCGCACTTGTGTGAATGGTGGTTGCACCCCATTGAGTTAAGTTGATGCCCAAGAATGGGTGAATGATTCATGTATTTGTAATATTTCCCTAATATTCTCTGTAATTCAAAATCAGAATAAATACATATGCAAATGTCCATATTTCCAATCTTTCTTGTGACTAGTTTCCATGTGATGATTTTCCCTTTCAATGGAGATTGTATATCTGATGTATATTGCGACTTGGATCAATGTTATATGATGTTAGTGAGCTGTTGAAATGATGTCAATGGTATATATTCATATTTATTTGTTCTGAACCATTATATGCACCATTTATGAGTCGAAGTTGAGCTTTTATGTGTCATTTCCCTTAAACAAATATCACTGAAACTATGAATTTGAATATGAAGCTTTAATCCTCTATTTCAGAAATATTAACAAAATATAATGAAAGTAAATGAAGTCTAATTAAATTCCCCATAATATATTCTTAAATTTGGGAGGGTTTCATAGGATTTGGAGAGCCATTCCCTCCCACACCCTAGGGGGAATTGCATCATAAATTTCTAGTAATTTTTCCCTTTATCCATCATGCCAAAAGTGAGTTGCAGATGTCTATGACCTATTGTAAAACCATCAGAGAGTCTATTGAAGAATCCTAATACTCCCCAAATCAGTACCTACCAAATTTGAGACCCTCTTGAGCCATTCGAATCCCCCACAGTCAAAACTAGTCAAGACAAATTTTCTAAATTTTTGCCTTTGTTGGGAATTTTCGAATTGGGACATTAAAGTATTTCTATGAGTGAGATTCAAAAGTAAATTTGTTATGATCCAATATTTTTTGTTGCAGTATTTGTTTTTATTCTAAGTTATAATCAAATATTTTTTATTGCAGTATTTGTTTTTGTTCAAAGTTATAATTAAATATTTTTTGTTGCATTATTTGTTTTTACTCTAAATTACAATCAATTTTTTTTGTAAGTAAAAGGCCATCAAATTATATTAATAAACAGAGAGAGTACATCGAAAACACTATTACAATGCCATAAGTCACCCCTTGGCATTTTCCCAAACACCCTTCCTCATCACTCGAGCTCAGAGTTCTCTTACCCAATACCCACATAAACCATTGAAAATTGAACTCAACCGTCACCCAAACTGGGGCCTTCTGATACAAACATGCAATCCCCGAACCAAAAAAATTCAAAATAGACCTGTTAGCACCTGCGATAAATTTTGAATATTTTTACATAGGCTTTTGCACTAATTTGTCTGCAAAGGTTTAGACCAGCAAAAGAAAGAGTAAGGTCTGAAAATTTTTCCATATCACATGACTCTGAAGGGTATTTATGGGGTTTCTACATGTTATCAGGGGTTTATTCGGGGCTTTGAAGTGCAAAATTATTGAAAAGACCCCGAGTTTTGGCCTTATAAACATGCCTGAAAAAGAAAAATCTGATCAAGGTTAAAAGTTGAACATAACAGACGACCTGGATGCATAGCAGAGAAAAATCAAAGGCCACAAATCATTTCCACCAAGGGAAAATCGAGAGCGGAGAAGCGGAAGAGGCGAAGTTTCGCTTGTGAAAATTGGTAAGCTCGACTTCTGCTTTTCACAATCCGAGATTCGATGATCAAGGATGACTTTGGGATAAATCAATGGTCCAGGGAAAAGCGGGAAGTAAAAAGGTGGAAGCGAAAAAGGTGAAATTTCGGTTAATAAAGTTGGAGAAGCCAAGTTCCGCTTTCCACTCTTTAGTGGAATAAAAATAGGTGGAATCAGAAAGGCAGAGGGAGGAAGGGGTGAAATTTTGATCACAAAGTTGGTGAACCTGCTTTCCACAATCCGTAAGTTTGACGTTCTGGAAAGCTTCCATGCAGATCAACAGCCCGGAAAGGAGCAAAAATGCGGAAAGCAGAAATCATAAACACAGAGTTTTGATAGCAGAAAAAGTTGAAATCTTGCTTTCCGTGATCCGCAAGATCGAGGGTATGGAAAGCTTCCATGCAGATCAACGGTTCAGAAATGAACAGAAAGGAGGAAATCGAAAAGCGGAAGATGCATAATTTGGTGGTAAAAATTTATAATCCCGCTTTCTACAGGATCAACGGTCTAAAGAGCTTCCACTGAAGATCAATGACCCAAAAAGGAGAGAAAAAGCGGAATGCAGAAACATAAAAATTAGCTTAGTGAAAGTAGAGATCCCGCTTTCTGCTTTCCGCAGCCCACAACTTGACCTCATATCAACGACTCGGAGAGTGTCTGTATAATATTGATGGTGTGGAAAATGGCAACATCTGCATCGGATAAGTATATTTCCCAATTTGTGTGATCTAGTGGGCATGAAAGCACTGCCACAGTAAACAAAGGGGAAGATCAACGATTCTCATCCATTCACACATCTCTGATGAGATCCAATGGTGTACACGTAAATTGCTGAGATAATTTGCACACTCAAAGTCAGAGAGGCCCTGCGCGATGGGGAACGTGTGTAAATGATGTGTCCCCTCCCCGTTGGATATCACGCTTAGAGATTATAGGTACAAAAGTCATGTTTACGAAGCATGATGGTTTATAAGATTGCATCGTTGGACGATTAATATTTCTTGTAGATCAAGATCTATGGCTAAGGTTTATTTCGCTGATTGAATATTCCAGGAGGGATGACACTGTTGTAGGCTGTTCAAAGTTCCTCTGAGCAATCGTTTTCATCAAGCATGCCTAATTCCCAGGTGTCAAATTTTTCATTTTTGTCCATCACGTGCAACCCAGCATGCTTTCCCGATTTGCTCGTGATCATGGCGAATATGCCAGATCATAATTCATTAGGATTTGATGTGTGTGGGATTGATTCCTGATTTTATTAAACTAAACCTGGCTCTGTTTTGAGGTTGGTCTCGGGAGCCCATGATGCTATAAATGTAACCTCTACAGAGGAAGAAAGGGGTTCGACATTCATTTTGAAGCCTTTGTGCTTGGTTTTGTAGCTATGCAACTTTTCTTGGAAGTAATTAATGCAAAGCATACCCTGAATATATGAGATTCATCATGGTGTTCACTGTTTAGTCTGTTTTCCCATGTATGGTTCATTTCCATGTTTGTGTAATTTTTGCTAATGCGTTTCTAGTTGTATGCGAGGAATTTGTTCTTTGGTTAGCGCTCCCTGCATAAGATAACATGCTTGTTCTCTGTTTATGGTAAATGTATTGGAATTCATCCACTGTTAGATGCTCCATTTATCAACATTTATTGTTGCTTCTGCTAAAGGTGTTTCAGGAGATTCAGCCACAGATAGGTTCCTTCTATCTCAATGGGCTTCTTTTCATTCCCCCTTGCCATCTATCAAAGATATTTTTCCAAATACTAACACCTATTTTGCCTTTGAATAGGAAGGTTATCATTGGTCATTATTTGTTGTAAGTCCTTGAATGTTTCAGGTTTTGACTCCATTTCCCAATGTTGTTGTCTGTTTGTTTGTCTTACACCCTTTAAAATCCAAACAACCCTTCCCCTTAGAAATCTAGCCTTCTGAATGCTTGTTTAAAGCCAAATGTGTATGTGAATGTTCCTGTGACAAAGAGAGAGCTCTCTCTGACTATATAGGCTATAATACAGTCTAAATGTTGGTTTGAAATGGTTACCCCAGTGATTCTCCTACCACAACCATAGGAAAATTACTGGGTGATAACATCTTGGCGCCGTTTCCGGGGAATAATCACTATTATCTCCTTGGGAAAACAACATTGTTTTAGTTCTACAAGCTGGTTGAGAATCCAATCATATACACATACTGGTTGTATATGCTCTGGTGACTCCAGTCAAAGTTGTTGGAAGGTGACTCCACTGGGAAATATTGCCGACCATACTGGGGAACGAGGGTTAAAATCTCCCCTGAGTATGAGATACAGAGTTGCATATTTGATTGTTGATGGTGAACAATGGTCAAACCTCAAGAAAGTTGTGAATCTTTCACCTAGCAAATCCATCTGCAAAGAATCCAGTCTATAGAATGTTCTATGGCAACTCCACTGTCAAAGGGGTTTGCAAAGTTTGAGGAGCTGATTCAATTCTTCACCATCAAGATGAGTTCTATATCTGTAAGGTATGCTCCTACGAATCGTGTTCACATTCCTGGTTTTCCAAATATAATACCCAATATAGATTGGAAATCATATATTCCAAGATTCAAATACCAAAAAGAGTGATGATGCTTCCCTTCATTTATTTAGATTTCATAAGCATATACATAAGTTGGGAGTTGAATTGCATGAGGATTCTTTAATGAAAATGTTCATGATTAGTTTAGAAGGGAATTCAAGGTCATGGTATGAGAGATTTCCATCAGGAAATTTATATTCGGTTAGAGATTTTCATATAGCATTTCATGAACATTTTAAAGATCATTATCCTTCTTTGTTGTTGATTCAAGGATGTTGCACACATGATAAAGAGTTAATTGAAAACTTGAAAGACATATACAATGATGATCAATATATGGATGGAGAGATTTTAGAAATTTTACAGGAGTACTCATTTTGAAAATAAAGACAAACTAATTGCCCTCATATTCAAGAAAATTCCCAGCAGTTGGTAATGTCTTCCTGGCCTGAAATGGACATAAGCCAAAACTTTGATTCAACCAACTATATTTCTTTCTCTGAAACTGATGATAGTTTGCAGCATTCCTGTCAATCTCTATGTGGCCAATAAGGAAGTGGGGAATGTCAATCAGATTGTTCCTCATATTATTTGACTCCTGAAATTTTGTTACAAGAGGAGGATGCCCCTGTTCAATCAGAAAACCCCCTTTTGTAGAAACAACTTCTTTATGAAGAATGTCATCATCCTGTTATAAACCCTATTAATGGTGGTTTTAAAGAAAAAATGATCCCACCTGTATATGATGAGTAAGAAGGTGAGCGGGAAGGTGATGTATAGGAAGAGGGAAATACTACTTTTCTTTATGAAGATTACAATCAACATGTTGACAATTCTGTTAGTAATGTTTTTAAAGGAGATTTTAGCATGCCTATATATGATGAATGTGAGGAGGGCTACTTGGGTAATGCATCTCAAGAACCAACATGCTGCAATACCAACATGCTGCAATAATAGATTGGACCTGCTCGAAGAAGAAGAGGATTCAAAATGGGATATTTGTTTATGTTTTTAAAATTTAGAAATTATTTTGATTGATTCTATTGAATAACATGATGATATTTCTTTTGAAACACTTGGAAGGGATCAAGTTTTGATTTCTAAGATTTTAGATGAATTTGTTGATATCGCATTTGAAAATTGTCATGAGAATTCCTTGCATGGTCCTTTTGAATATCAGTTTGACAGGGTGCTGGAGGAGTTACAGTTGGAGTATCCTTGTCATGGCAAGCACATAACATAATTTTGTTGCAGGTTGTCATGATCGTGGTTGAATATATGGAGAAGCTTTGCAGTGGGAATGGTGGGTTATGTGTGTACAGTAAAGATCAGGTCTTTTATCGTAACCTTTTACCATTCAGTTCTTCCTTTCTGATTTGGATCAAGCATGTTGAAGAAACCCAATCATTAGATCAATTGCTTGATTAGATTCATTGGAATTCAACATTTACTTGATTGGGAACTGCTGTTCAGTAAGTAGGGTAGGTAGGAATGAATAAGATCGACATGGCAAGCATTTATTTTTAGGAATTTTTAGTTTGTTTTCAGTATCAGTTTAGTTTTTTTTTAGAGCACGTTGGGGATTTCAAGAAAATCTTGGGACCATCCCAATGGATCAGAAACTTGATCTACAAGATTCTTTGCTACCTCACATGGAGGATAACATCCCCGAGTTGGAGCCGCTATTAGCACCTGTGCTAGATTTTGAAGATTTTTACATAGGCATCTGCACTAATTCCCCTGCAAAGGTTTAGACCAACAAAAGAAAGAGTAAGGTATGAAATTTTTGCCATATCACATGACTATTAAGGACATTGATGGAGTTTCTACATGTTCCAAGGGGTTTATCCAGGGCTTTGAAGTGAAAAATGATTGAAAAGACCCCGAGTTTTAGCCTTATAAATATGCCTGAACTAGAAAAATATGACCAATAAAAGCTGAACATAACGGATGACCTGGATGCATAGCATAGAAAAATCAAAGGCCACAAATCATTTCCACCAAGGAAAAATCAGGAGCAGAGAAGCGGAAGAGGAAAAGTTTCGGTTGTGAAAATTTGTAATCCCAACTTCCGCATTCCGCAGTCCCAGATACAACGGTCAAGGATGACTCTGTGATAAATCAACGGTTGAGGGAAAAGTGGGAATTAAAAAGGTGGAAGTGGAAAAGGTGAAATTTCAGTCAAGAAAGTTGGAGAAGCCGAGTTCCGCTTTCCTCTCTTTAGCAGAATAAAAAAGGCAGAATTGGAAAGGTGGAAGGAGGAATGGGAAAAATTTTGGTCGTAAAGTTGGTGAACATGCTTTCCGTGATATGCAAGATCAACAGTCTGGAAAGATTCCACGCAAATCAACGTCCTGAAAAGGAGTGAAAAGGAGGAAAGAAGAAATCATAAACATAGAGTTTTGATTGCGAAAAAAGTTGAAATCCCGCTTTCCGTGATTCACAAGATCCACAGTCCGAAAATGTTTCACGCAGATCAATGGCTTGGAAAGGAAAAAAAAGGCAAAAATCAAACAATGAAAGATGCATAATTTGGTCGTAAAAAGTTAGAATCCCGCTTTCCACTTTCTGCAGGATCGAAGGTCTAGAGAGATTCCATCGAAGATCAACGACCCGAAAGGGAGAAAAAATGCAGAAGGCTGAAATATAAAAAATTAGCATCATGAAAGCAGAGATCCCACTTTCCACTTTCTGTAGCCCGCAACTTGACCTCAGATCAACGGCTCGAAGAGTGTATGGATAAGATCGACGGTGCACAAAATGGAAACATGTGCACGGGATAAGTAGATTTCCTAATTTGAGTGATCTGGTGGGACCGAAAGTGCTGCCATGATAAACACAGGGGAATATCAATGAATCTCATCCATTCATGCATCTCCGATGAGATCCGACGGTGTACATGCAAATTGCTGAGACAACTTGCATACTCAAAGTCAGAGAGGGATTGCACGATGGGGAACATGCGTAAATGATGTGTCCCCTCCCCAATGGATATTACGCTCGAAAATTGGAGGTACAAAAGTCATGTTTATGGAGCGCGATGGTTTAGAAGGCTGCATCGTTGGATGGTTAAGATTTCTCATAGATCAAGATCTATGGCTGAGGTTTATTTAACTGATTGAAGATGCAAGGAGGGATGAGACTGTTGCAGGCCGCTCAAAGTTCCTCTGAGTAGTCATTTTTCATCAAGCAGGCCTGAGTCCCAGGTGTCAAATTTTCCATTTTTTTCCATCACGCGCAGCCCAACATGCTTTCTCAATTTTCTCGTGATCATGGCGAATTTTCCAGATCAAAACTTGTTAGGATTTGACGTGTGCAGGATTGATTCATGATTTTGGTAAAATGAACTTGGATCTATTTTAAGGTTGGTCTTGGGAGCCCATGACGCTATAAACGTAACCTCTACGAAGGAAGAAAGGGGTTCGATATTCATTTTGAAGCCTCTATGCTTGGTTTTGTAGCTCTGCAACTTTTCTTGGAAGTAATTAATGCAAAGCATACTCTGAATGTCTTGGATTCATCATGGTGTTCACTGTTAAGTTTGTTTTCCCCTGTATGCTTCATTTCCACTTTTGTGTAATTTTTGCTAATGCGTTTCTAGTTGTATGCAAGGAATTCATTCTCTATTTGGTGCCCCCTGCATCAAATAACGTGTTTGTTCTGTGTTTATGGTAGATGTATTGGAATTCATCCACTTTTAGATGCTCTATTTCAGTTATCATCCTTTATTGTTGCTTATTCTAAAGGCGTTTCAGGAGATTCATCCACAGATAGGTTCCTCCCGTCTCACTGGGATTCTTCTCATTCCCACCTACCATCTCTCAAATATATTTTGTTAAATATTAACACTTATTTTGCCTCATACTATGAAGGTTATCATTGGTCATTATTTACTGTAAGTCCTTGAATGTTTCAGGTTTTGAATCCACTTCCTAATGGTGCTTCCTGTTTGTCTGTCTTAAACTCTTTAAAACCTCACCAACCCTTCCCTCATAAATATAGCCTTATGAATGCTTGTTTAAAGACAAATGTACATGTGAATGACCCTGTGACAATAGAGAGCCCTCTCTGACTGTATAGTCTAGAATACAATCTAAAGATTGGTTTGAAATGGTTACCCCATTGATTCTCCTACCACAACCATATCAAAAATTACTAGGTGATAACAAGACCCATCTTTTGACCTTCTAATACCCGCATACCCATAGAAAGAAGATAGACATTACCCATACCCATTTTCTATAGACATTACAGAAAATAGAAAATATTAACCAAAATCATAATAACCATAGAATAAGATAACTCGGCCCGGCACCCACTTGCTAACTCATAATAGAATATAGGAATGATCCTTCCTACCACCATGGATGGTATTGGCTATGTCAAACTTTGGCTTGCCCGGGGAAGGAGAAGGCGGGAACTGAAAGCCCAGAAGCGAGATGAGGAAGTCCACTTTGGAGTTCAGATGCTGGATGTCCACCAAAATGGAGACCTGCCATTGGTCCTGAACATTACCTCTTGATTCTACGTTCTGTCTGTCCCACTCAACTCGTCCAACCAAATTCTTCATTATCCAATATAAAGCCACCATCTTCTCATAAATTCCCACTCTCCCAACGGTGTGGCCTGGGTTGAGGATCCATTCCTTGACCTTTCTGCATTCCTCATGCAACTTTTATGGATCCAATTCTTGCCAAATGTGCTTCTCTGTTTTAGCTATGCGCTGCTGAATATCCATAGGAAGTTCCAATTCAAAAATGCGCGACTCCTAGAGAGTATTTTTCTAAGCCATGGAAACCTGTTCTGGACTCTCCTCTTGGTCGGGGATCCTTTTACCATGATCCTTACTACCCTCCATGAAAATCACACCAACACGATTCAGAAAAATAAAGACTTTCACAAGAGAGGTAGAGGGATGCCATAACGACAAACTAATATCTATCACTCTGTCACCCTGCTTCAAACTAAATAGAAACTTCCTTCCCCGAGTCATCATTTTCACATGCCTAACCATTATGCAGCCTATCCCATCCATTGTTCTGAAACAAATATTTCCATTCAGGCATTTAATAATTCAAATTCCAACCTTCATGTCGATTCGTACCTCAATCAGTCGAATGAGAAAAATATTAGAAACATGGCAGATGGTAGTAAAGAGGCGCATGGTCATCACCTAAGGTTACTTATCTTCCCCATGCTGAGCCATGTGCTCACGTAATATTTCACTTGTAGGGTGTCCCGTCCCAAATGCCACCTAGTGATTTTTCATGTCCTGGGATAAGAGGACACTACACCTATCCCTATCCGTCATATTAGGACTCATGTCCCAATCCATTTCTTTTACCATTCTGCACGTGTTGAAACCTAAGTTTGTGAGCCTTTATGCTACTTTGTTTCCTTGGCGTCTGACGTGGGAAAACTTGGCTGCTAACTTGTGAGTCAGGAGGTTTCAAAGGAGTTCTAGTCTGCCTTCTAGACTCCGTGAACCCACCACCTTGGCTCTCTGGGTCCCACTCTGTAATTTTATGGCCAGGTTGATAAGTAATTGAGAGTCACCCTCCACTAACACCGATATGTAGTTGTTCGCTGTAACCTAGTCCAGACCCTGCAGAAAACCCTCGATTTACGTCGTGTTGTTGGTATCCCAACTGAGAAAACTATATCCAAAGCATCTCATGGCTCCTCTGTGGTCTCAAATAATTAATTCGTATCTTGCTGGACCCGGGTTTCCTTTAGAAGCCCTGTTAAAATTGAGTTTATACAGGCCCTCCGAAGGAGGGAACCACATATCCAGGATTCGTGGGATCCTTTGCTATTTTTCTTGGTAAACTTCGAGAGTCAGGGGACCCGAGAAACCCCAGGAATGCAAGATGGGTGTCTCTCTTCCTCCTGAATCCCAATTTGCACTCTCCCATTCTGTTGAGAGAATCGTTTCTTTCATTTTCTGAGTGATGCACTCCCAAAATCTGCTAACCGGATTTGCCTTTCCCTAGAAGGTTCTTATGTTTCGCTCTCTCCAGATTTCCCAGATGACAAAAATGGGGGAAAATTTCCCACAAGCGGTTAAGGATTCGACTCTGGAAAGGTTTTTCGGACCACTTCGATAGTGTGCCAATTGGGTTATTCTTTATCCGGTCCGAACGACGGAAGATATCTTCCCCAAAGTCCCAAAGAGACGAGGAAAAAATGCAGGAGTCCATAAGGTGTGCTGAAGTTTCCTCCTCCTATTCACAAAGGCAGCAAAGATATGGTCTGACCATCCCTCTTTTCTTTAAATTTTGTCCTGTTAATACTTTTTTCCTTAGCACTAGCCAATAGAAAATTGGTATCTTGGGCCAGACCTTCTTATCCCACAAATTGCTCCAAATTTGGTTCTCCTGGTCAGTGTCGTTCCTTATCAAGATGTCATAGGAATCTTTCAGGGAAAAATATCATTTCTGAGAATAACCCCACCGTAGTTTGTCACTACTCTCGTTCAACCTGATACTTTTGTTGGCTAGGGATTCCTCCAGGTGGTCAACTTCCTCATTTGGGCCTAGCCATTCTAACCAGATTCTGGGATCCCAAGAGCGGTGGGAATCAATGGCTCCTTGGTCGCCCCATAGGTCCTTGACCCTAGATATTCCTTTGGTTCTGCACTCCTCCTGGATGATTTGTAGCTCCCCCCCTCCCCAAAGGTAGAAGCCACCGCCACGAATCTTCCCAAACCCTAGCTGTGTGGCCATTCCTTACCTCCCAAAAACTGTGATCCTGAACCAAACTTCATCCTTGCCATGTTGTGTGCCAAATGTGAGACCATGGTTTATCTTCAAAAAACTGGATAAGGTCTTGACAATCCCATCCTTTCGCATATTTAGGGTGCCATAATATGGTCTAGGGTTCTTGGGGGTGGGAAACCCAGTGCCACCACAGTTTTTCCCCACCCACCATGCTTTGTTTTTTTGGATGTTGAAGACCCAACCTGTCCTGAGATTTGGGAGAACAAATTGTGTCCCATTTGACCAAGGCCCAATTTTGTGGTTCCTGGGGGCCCCTCCATAGAAATTTTCTTTACATATTCCAAAGGTCCTTCAGGATTGGATTTATGGGCCATCATGGTAAAAAAAAAGTATGTTGGCATTGCCTGTAAAATAGATTTTACTAAAACCAGTCGACCATGCAAGTTTAAAGGTATTAGTGTCCAATTCACCAGTCACTTTTTCATACTATCAAGAAGAGTTGTCTAGGACCCATTTTTGGTAATGGAGTTGATAAGAGGGGTACCTAGGTATTTGGACGGAAGGGATATTTCATTAAACCCAAGGATTCGATAGATATTACGTCGAGAAACCTTGGGCGTGTGGAAGAAAAAAAATTACTATTTTTGTTCATTCATCTGTAAACCAGAAGCTCTACGGAAGAGTTCCAGACACTATTTAAATCTTCCTTCCTCCTGAATGAAAGGGTGCCCCATTAGCATAGTGTCGTCAACAAATTGCTGGTGGGTTTGTTTCTCCCCTCCTGTGGTCGCACTTAATCCTCTTATAGAGTTGCTCTCTCTTAAGGACGCGATTCATCTCCCCATCCCTTCGGCCATGAGAATAAAAAGAAACGGTGACAGGGGGTCCCCTTGTCTGAGGCATCTTGAAGGATTTATAACTCCTGAAGGCACCCCATTCACGAGGATAGAGAAAAAAGCCGAAGAAACCAAATCCATAACCCAGTTAATCCAATTCCCACTAAATCCAAAAGATGCAAGCATTTTCCTAATAAATTGCCAATTAAGTTTATCATAAGCTTTGGAAATGTCAAATTTGACTATCATACCTGGGAGTTTTCTGATTTTTAGGGAATGCACAATTTCGTGTACCAGAATAATACCATCCGAAATTAGTCTTCCTTCCACAAATCCCGACTGCTGCGGGTATATAAGAGCGAGCAGAATAGGATTCAGGCGATTATCTATGACCTTAGTGATAATTTTTTAGATGACATTTCAAAGACTTATAGGTCTAAATTTATCCGAGGTGTCCGCTCCCCCGTACTTGGGAATTAAGGCTAGAAAGGTGGCATTCAACATTGGTAGAATTCGACCAGAAATCCTAGAATCCTCCACTATTCTCCATACATCCATCTTAACCATCACCCAAAAGCGATGGAAAAAATCGTCGGTAAAACTATCCGGCCCTAGGGAATTCAGTTCCTTAATTTGAAAAATAGCTTCCTCAACCTCCTTTGGAGTTATGTCCTTCATCAATAACTGATTTTGGTCATGCGATACTAGGGGCAGGATGACTTTGGTAATAGATTCTTTGTTGGCTTGCCGGTCCATCCTAGGGTCCTTCAGAATATTCGAGAAGTGGGAGTTTAAGATAAATTCAATATATTCCCTCATATCCACCCTTTCCCCCCTATGGTTCTTGAGTGCAAACATCTTGTTTTGAAATCTATTTTGGACGACCAAGTGGTGGAAAAACTTTGTGTTTTTCTCACCTTCTTTATGCCATCGATTTTTGGATTTCTGGCGCCACAAAATTTCCTCTTGTTTCTCTCTTTATTCTAACTTGGATGCCAGTATTCGCTCCTCCTCTTTCAGATCCATGGAATATCGTTCATTTATGACAATTACTTGGATCTCATGGAGATGGTCTTCCGATTGTTTCTTATCTAAGAATATATTACCAAACTCCTCTTTGTTCCACTGTTTGATCTTTGGTTTCAGACCCTTTAGATTTTGCTAGAAATTATACATACTATGATCTTTTCCTTCCTTAAATTCCTCCTGCTAGGATTTGATATTTTTTTCGAAATCCGGGTGCTCCATCCAGAAATGTTCAAAACAAAACAATTTCTTAAGTTGGGATCCCATCCCACTCAACATAAGCTCGATTAGCCAGTGGTATGAACCCGTCCCTAGAAGCATAGCACTATGGATCTCATTGCCTAAGTCTATTATTGATTGTGAGACTAAAAAGTGATCCAATCTAGAGGCTATGTGTTGATCTCCTGATCTCTTATTGTTCTAAGTGAGCCAGCCCTCCCCTAGAATAATATCCACAAGGCCAAGCTCCTCTATGGTTTCCTAGAATAAATAACACTCCTCCTCTAGTCTGCGTCTTTCGCCCTTTTTTTTTCCTCCAAGGAGGTGATTAGGTTAAAGTCGCCTCCTACAATCCAGTGGTTGTTGGGAGACCCCTCACTCAAATGTTTGAGAGAGCCAAGGAACTTTCGCTTGTCCCCTGCCCCTTGAGGTCCATAAACATTCGTCATCATCCCTTGAATGGGAAAACCAACTACCCTGAAGTCCACCGTGAGAGAATACCTAGTCCCTTGAAAACCACTAAAGAAAACCCGAGTCAGATCCCAAAGGATACCCAATCCCCCAGAAAAACCTATAGCATCTATTTCCATACCTTCACATATTGTCCAAATTCTTCTCCTGATATCCTGGATCTGATCTGCTTGACACTTTGTTTCTTACAAAAAGACAATAACCGAATTTGTATTCTTAATGTTTTTACTTAGAATCTTGATTTTTCTCAGGCTATTTAATCCTGTTACGTTCTAGTAGAGGATCTTCATTGGGAAAACTTACAAACCCATGGAATATTCAATTGTCGAGTATTGTCCCAACTCGACCAATCTCTTTCCTACTTCCGCAACCCTTTGTTTGTTTGTTTTTTGTCTTGTCTTCCTCGCCCATTCCTTAGATTTGTTCTTCTTATATTTGTGAGATACAGAATTGATCCCCAACATATTGGGATATCGTGCCTTCAGAATAAATTCTTTGAGGAGGATGACTTGTTCCCAAGGGACATACCATTTCCCTTTCTCTACACATGATTTTTAAATCCCTTCCAAATCTAGTTCCCCTAGATCCATGTATTCTGCCTCCTCCCCCGATTCATGCCCCATATCTTGACCTCATTTTTCATCACCAAGATCTATATCCATTAAAGGGTTCTGGTCAGGAAACCCATCCGCTGACTTATAAACCGAATTATCCGTTATTTTTTTTCCAAGATATCATCATCTTGATTTTCCAATACCTCAAAAGTATTTGAGGTAGCAATTTTCTTATGTATCTCTTGATTTTTCGGTCTTCGAATTCCTCTCTTCCGAGATGGGAATTTTTTAAACCCCTGGTCTGCACGATCTCCTTCCTTTTCCATCTTTATCTTAGGGTCATTCATTTGGAAATACCTGAACAGATGGCCATATTCATGATACCTACGACAACAGAAAGGGATTTGTTCATAGTCTAGGGTTTGCAGTCAATCCTCATCTTCCCATGTCATTCTGATTGCTTCTGATAGTTCCTTATATAGTTCCATGTATGCACATATCCGAACATAGGAGGTGTATAGATGGATATTTATTTGCTCATAAATCTTGATGAATTTCCCCAAGCAGTTTCCCAAGTATTCCAGTATTTACGGATCCCAATATTCACTGGGGAGAGAGTACAACTTGATCCATACCGAGGAGACTCTCATATCCTCCTTATAAATTGAGCACATAGATATGTAGATAAACACACAACTCACAAAATAGCTCACACAATTTACTCAGCAATTGAAGAATGAAACAGTGCAAAAATGGCTTGCAACTGTGAATGCTTTAATTAATAAAAAATAATTAGATAATAATTTCAATGAAGTACAATGGATAAATAGCCACAAGCAATTCGAATCCACATGAGGAAATTCGAATTGATTACACTCTACTTGACTGTAGGTAACTAATATCTTGTCTAAATCATTATCAGAGGACTCAATGGTTAACCGACCTTGTCTAAACCATCACCGAAGTTCATCGGAGTTCTAAAACACAACTCAAGTGTTATATTTAGTGTTGACTAAAGCTAACTGACTGTGGTAGGTGAGAAATGCGCCCCCCATGCATGCAACCATGCAAACCTAATGCTAATTGAATGTAGAGGACTAGAACTGAATGTAACTAATTCCTAACTTAGCTTGACTAGTCACCAACTCAACTCAACTGACCTTGGTTGCTATCGACACTCCCAGTGGCTCCTAAATTGTAGGGATTGGTCTAGGAGGCTCCTAAACTGATGCATGCAAGTGTAATCAGTGGCACTAGGCCTCAATTAGTGTTCCCCACACTTTAGTAACTGAAACATGTGCCCCAATTAGGCCAAGTGGACCCAATGGTGCTAGTGACTAAAAATAGACTGGATGGACTCCCGATTTAGATACGACTCTTGATTTAGACATATGACCAAATTGGATAAGGGAGGATTAATAATACTAATACCCCCCCCTGAATGCTCACTTGGAATATCTGTGGGCCCTGTTGGGCACCATTTTTATCTATTTTTCCATCTAAACACCTTCCAGTTTTCTCCATAAACCTTCATACTTGATCCATAAAACCTTAATTTCATCCACAAAACTTTGGTCAAAGGTATAAATGTTGTTGCTTCTTAGCAAATTGAATTATGAGATTTGTAAGGCATTTAAATTAAGGTTTTATTCAAAATTACAGGATGTGCTAACTTCACGTAATTTCTCCTAGGTTGGATACTTGCAGGCCAGCTAGGTGCAAACTAAGAGATGAGAGGAAGATCCTCGATGTCCAAGGATGGTTAAACTTCTAACGAGCAGATGATATGGTTTTCACAGGTGTCGAGTCAATTCTAGTCAAAGACGACCACCTGTGCTACCACTTAGCATAAAAATAGGACAGTTTTGATTTTGTCTATTTTGATGGATCTGCTGGAGGATCTCAAGGGTTGCATATCATTATGAGTCTTCCAGATTTGTAGCATTTCCAGTTTTTTAAAGATTGTATAAGTATTTGATTTTACATATGAAAGAAATCTCCTGGATCATAAACGTATGGTTTTGAAATAAAGACTGTGGATTTGATAAATTACTGTGTATGCCCAATTCTATATGGTGAATGTGATTGAGTTTTAGAGCTCTGTGATCTTCTCTACATGTGTAAACGAAGCATTGGAGGCCCCCCTTTTCCAAGTCTAGACACATATTTCTGTATCGTTGTATGTGGTATGTTTTATTAAATCCTGTAGAAGTCGATTTTCTTCATTTTAATTACTCATACATTGCAGAACGAGTTAGATTGTTTGAACAGGGTTATGAGCTCTGTTATTTAATTGTTTAAACGCTGTAGGAATGAGTTATATTGTTTATTCAACATCGAATTGCTCTGCATTGCTTATTCAATATCGAATTGCTGAGGATAGTTATACATTGCGAATGTCTTCTTGTAAAGGAAATTATGATTGACTATTTTCAACAGTAAGATAATTGGCATTATATTGTGATCTATTTTTAGGATTTAGGTTCAATTTTATTTATTTATTATTATCTTAGAATATTTCACATATGAATTGCTCTTTGAACTCAGAGATCAAATGAAGTTGCTTCTGTAAGAGAGGTTTTGCATTTCAAAGTCACGGCATTCTAGCATTCAATAGATTTGTTTCATAGGTAAACTAAATTTCCAGTTAGGTCTAGCTTTGAGTCTCTACATTTGGGATATGCCTCTAAGTCTACAAACTCCGGATTGACATAAAATTAAGGTCTAATTTACATTAGTGGATTGGAGCCCAACATTTGGCGCCGTTGCGGGGGAGGCATTTTAGAAGCAGACTTAAGAACATTAGTTCTCTTATAAAAATAACATTTAAAAAAAACACAGAGTAGATTTTAGTTTTATGTCAAGACAAAGAGACGAGAAAGGAAGATTTATCAAAACCCCCTCAAAAATAGAAATAACAGGAACTTATTTATCTGATAAAAAAGGACTCATTACAACTGTTGATACTTTTAAAATGGTTGAGGAAGAAACATCAAAAGGGCCAACTACAGAACAAAGAAGGTTAGAAATGGAAAATAAACTAAGACAAGAGAGAAGGGAAGAAGAGGGGAGACATGATAGGGAAGAAGAAAGGAGACATGAAAGGGATGAAAGACCAGAAGAAGATTAGGAAGCCACCTTTAAATTCCCCATCTTGGACACTAGCATCATCCTAGGGGAAGAGGTAAAGATGAAAAATATTCCACCATCTGTCCTACCAAATTTCTATGGTATGACTTCTGAAGATCCGGATTCTTTCCTATTCGAATTTGATATCTTGTGTTGAACCTATGGATATACTAATGACACTCACAAACTTCGTCTTTTCCCTGCTACTCTTAAAGCAACTGCCTTGAAATGGTTCATGGGATTAGGAGAACATTCTATAACTAGCTGGGATGAGATGAGGAAATTTTTTCTTAGAAAATATCAGGCATATTGTAGATCAAAGGATTTAAAAGATGACATTTTCAAAAGGTCTCAGCAGGAGGATGAAAGCTTGGAAGAGTATCTAGAAATATTCTCATACAACTTGCAGAAATCCAAATACAATTCTTTGACACCTGAGATCATTCGGACAATATTTTTAAAAGGAATAAGAGAAGAATATCTGGATATTTTCAATGTTATGGGAAAAGGTGACATCTCCTACTTACCCTTTGATGAGATACAAGACTTATGTCAAAAGTATTCAAGAGGAAAGGCTAGAAATGGGAAAAGGGATGTAACTTCCAAAGTAACTAAATCTGCAACCAGTGGCATATCCAGAGCTGAACTTGGGAATCTGTTAGAAGATTTTAAGACTGATCTATTGAGTACCTTAGGAACACAGGTTGAAACATCAAAAACTAAGAAAAGAAAAGAACAATAAGACCAACAAGATCAAGCCCTGTCTATTTTTTTCCCTAAATGTAGAAAGAAACACCCATTAAAAGAATGTCCTTTAAATACTGTTCAAATTTGTGGCTTATGTACTGCAAATCATAAAACTGATGATTGCCCTAGATTGAAAGAATTGCAGGCAGCCCGAATGGAGGAGAATCAAAGCATGGAGTATCTCTATTTTATGGGACAATGAAGACCTTGGCAACCACTTTTTTTAGGTATGTCTCAAGATCCTATGCAGCAGTTTCATTCAAATTATCAAACTCCTGTTCAGAATTCATGGAGTGCATCCATGCCCTGGCAAACTTGGTCTCCTCAATTTTCCCAATCTACTCCAAATTGGTGAGGGTATACTCATGGTAACCAGACATATCAACAGGCCTATCTACAACCCTATCAACAACCTTCTGCATATCCCCAATACCAGTAGAATCAAGCCCCATTTTTCCAACAACCGAATCTTGCTCCTCAACTAGGCCAACAACCTCAACAGCTTCAATTGCCATCCAATCAACCTTCACCTCGACCAATACAATTGCCAGCCTAGCCAATACCAAATCCAAATAATAAAATGGATAAACCCATGTATAATGTTGATGATGGAATGGAACTCCCCTACTCAATCTTCCCACTTCAAAATATCAACTTAAGATCTAGAAAAAATTTACAAAAAGAATCTCCTGTTATTTTAGAAGAACAAGCAGAAATGAGAAAACTCCAAAAAAATTAAATATAGAAAATTCACAGTCAGAAAAGTCACACTCAGAAAATCACAGTAAAAAAGGGAAAACATTAGTACCTTATATACCTCCCTTTCCAGAAAGGTTGGTCAAGGAAAAAATTTCAATCTCCCTACTTGATTTTGATGTTTTGAATGAGTTAACCAATGTATGTGTCTAAATTCCCCTACTGCAGGCTATAAGGGATATTCCAATCTATACGAAAGAAGTTAGGGAATTATGTCTCAATAAGAGAAGGAAGGATCCATAAAAAATTCATGTGGTAGGAAAATTAGCAGGATTAATGTCTAACACTGTTTTTATTGAAAAGTATGTAGATCCTGGAATCCCAATGGTCACAATCACTGTCAACAATTTTTCAATTCCAAAAACACTGATTGATTTAGGTCCTGCTATTAATGTCATGACACTAGAGACAATGGAATACCTTCAGTTGAAAAATATCAGACCAACCACTACAATTTTGGAACTAGCTAACATATCTAAACTCACACCTGAAGGGATCTTAGAAGATATCATTGTTTCTTTAGATTCCTGGGAGTATCCTGTAGATTTTATAGTGCTGCAACCAAAGTCTAATATAGGAGGGCATACATTGATTCTTGGCAGACCCTGGTTGGCAACAGCTGATGCTTTCATAGGGTGTAGATCAGGAAGTATGCTCATTTCCCATGGGACAGAGAGAAAACAAATTACACTTTATCCTTCTGCCCAACGACCTTTAGTATTAGATCAGTTACCATGGATTAATGAGACCAAAGATCAGGAAGAAGAAGTGATTCAGCCTGTCCTAAGTATCAATCAGTTCTTTGATTTTCAAGAAGAAAACAATGGAGATTTGCTAGATTACTTCATTGCTGAACCTGATATTTCTGAAGAATTAAGAGACATACAGTATGCTATAGCAAATCAAGTTTTGGGATAGAATTTTCAGGAAAATTGCATAGTACATTCTTTAGCATTGGCACTTCATGATATTTTTAATGTCCATTCAATCACTAATGTCCAAAGCAAAACAGTTGAAATTAGTCCAGGAAAACATATGAATATCAGTGCACATCTTACTACATCACAGGAAGAACAATTGATTGCCTTACTGAATAAATATTCCCATGCATTTGCTTGGGAATACACTGACATGCTAGGCATTCATCACGAAACATGCACTCACCACATTTACACAGATGATAAAATCAGACCTCTCAGACAACCACAACGTAGAATGAACCCCATACTAAAAGAGATAGTTAAGGAAGAATTGCAGAAGTTATTAAAAATAGGATTTATCTACCTTATCTCTGACAGTCAATGGGTTTCTCCCTTGGTTGTTGTTCCTAAGAAAAATGGCAAATGGCGGATATGTGTAGACTACAAGGAGTTAAACAAGGCAACACTAAAAGATTATTTTCCATTGCCCTTTATTGATCAAGTGTTAGATGCCTTAGCTGGAAAAGAATATTTTCCATTTCTAGATGGTTTCAGTGGATATAATCAAATTAGCATTGCAAAAGAGAACCAGGACAAAACTACCTTTACATGTCCCTGGGGCACATATGCCTACAAGGTTTTACCTTTTGGCTTATGTAATTCCCCAGCTACCTTTCAAAGAGTAGTCTTGGCCATTTTTGTAGATCTAATTCATGAACGTGTTGAAGTCTATATGGACAATTTTTCTGTGCATGGAAGTGCCTTTGAGGATTCCTAGCAAATTTGGAGAAAATTTTAAAAAGGTGTATTGACTCAAATCTTTCCCTTAGCAACAAAAAGTGTTTTATGATGATGACTGAAGGGATAGTTTTAGGACATCGCATTTCTTCATCTGGAATAAAAGTAGATCCTGCTAAAATTCAAATCATTGTAAATCTATTTGAACCAACAACTCAAACAGATGTAAGAAGCTTTTTAGGGTATGCAGGCTATTATCGTAGATTTATTGCAAATTTTAGTAAGATAGCTCTGCCATTGTTTAAATTACTTTCAAAGGATGTACATTTCAAATGGGATACTGGTTGTCAATTTGCATTTCAGACACTTAAAGAGAAGCTCTCAACTGCTCCCATTTTAAGGGGACCAAATTGGACATTGCCCTTCCATATTTCTACTGATGCATCTGATACTGCAATAGGGGCTTCTTTGGGACAAAATAGCATACCATGACTTATGCTATCTATTTTATCAACAAAAATCTAACACCTGCAAAATTGAATTATATAGTCACTGAAAAGGAGATGTTGGCAGTAGTTCATGCTGTGAACAAATTCCGTCATTACATTACTGGCTACGAAATTTTTGTCCACACAGATCATTCCGCTTTACGATATTTGTTGAATAAGTCTAATACTAATGGTCGGATAACCAGATGGTTACTATTAATGCAGGAATTCAATATCACTGTTTTAGATTGGCCTGGACGAGAAAATCAAGTAGCAGATTTCTTGTCTCGCTTACACAATACTGGTGAGGTTGTTCCTGTTTTAGATAGTTTTCCTGATGAACACTTGTTTGCAATTTCTGTTATCACTCCTTGGTATGCTGATATTTCCAACTATTTATCATCAGGACAACTACCTCCATCTATGTCATCTAAAGAAAAGAAAAAGATTATTAAACAAAGTGCTAGACATATATGGGTCAATGGTGATCTCTTTTACACAGGATATGATCTAATTATTAGGAGATGTGTACGACAAGATGAAGTTTAAGATATTTTGAAAGCATGTCATGATGAACCGTGTGGTGGCCATTTTGCAGAGAAAAGAACACCATACAAGATACTCAATTTGGGGTATTACTAGCCTTCTATTTTAAAGGATTCTAAGAAGTATGTTAGGAGTTGTGATACTTGTCAACGGATGGGACGACCAGTACGATCTAATGAAATGCCACTCCAACTACAAATCCTAATAGAACTATTTGAAAAGTGGGCTCTTGATTTCATTGGTTCGATTCATCCACCATCACAAGGGAAGAAGTACATTCTCGTATGTACCGAGTATGTTACAAAGTGGGTGGAAGCCAAACCATTACCAAGAGCCACATAACAGATAGTGGTAAACTTTCTTTTTGAAGAGATATTTGTCAGATTTGAGGTTCCTAGAGAGACTGTCACTGATCAGGGTGCACATTTTACTTCTAAACTAGTGCAGTAGATAGCAACAAAGTACAATATTAAGCACAAAAAATCTACACCTTACCATCCACAAGCCAATGGCCAGGTGGAATCTACAAACAAGACTTTGGAAGGAATCATCACCAAAACTGTCCAGATGCATAGAAATGATTGGTCAGCTAATATTACTGAAGCTTTATGGGCATATCGAATCACTTGGAAAAACAGTACTGGTTTTTCTCCTTATCAGCTCGTTTATGGTAAGCAAGTCCTCTTGCTGATAGAATTTCAAATTCATACCTTTAAGTTAGCAACATATTTGGCGATGAATCTTTCTGAAGCACAACAAGAAAGGATACTACAATTGAATCAACTAGATGAGATGAGACATGCTGCAATAGAACACAATATTTTGATACAACAACAGAGAGCCCAATGGCATGACAAGTTTATCAAAAAGAAACAATTTCACATCGGTAACTCGGCCCTATTGTTTGATTCAAAATTCAAAGACTTCAAGGCCAAGTTCACAACTCATTGGCTTGGTCCATATGAGATTGCAGAGGTATATGACAATGGCTTAGTCAAACTCCAAACAATCAATGATGAAGCACGTACATTTGTGGTCAATGGCCATCCACCCAAACTCTACACCAAGCCTATCGACAAAGAAGATTTCATACAACATATTTCATAGCAACAAGAGATGGAAGTGTTGGATAAACACACTGGTGTTTCTCCTTCACTTTCTTCTTAGCCATTTTTCTGATTTGATATATAAACAAAAAAAAAAATAAAAAAAAAAATAAAAAATAAAAAAAAACAGAAACAAAAAAAAGAAAAAAAGAAAAAGAAAAAAAAGGGAGTTTAGTTGTGAAAACCAGGCAACTGGCACAACATAAACTCGAATTTTCCTTAGAAAACTAGGTTTGCTTGGCCATTGAAAATTCACCAAAATATTTTCACTTTCTGGCATTAGAAAGTTCTTGCCTCATAGGCAGTTTTTTTTGCATAATAAAGATCTTATTTGACTTGAGGACCATTCAATAAATAGGCCTGTGAGGCCCGGATAAGCATTTCATGCTTTCTATTTTTCTTTTTTCTTGGAACCCTCCAAGCCCTTTTTCAATGCAGAGGGACCTGACTTCCAGTTTAGCAGAAGGAATCTGAGATAGTTCCAAGCGTTTTTCAATGCAGAGGGACCTGACTTCCAGTTTAGCAGAAGGGACCTGAGATGGCAGACATTTTTTTAAGAGAAGAGATCAGAAGGAAAAATGTGAATTAGAAACAATTGGCAAATCAACTACATCAAGCAGTAAGCACATCACAAAGGGATATCAAGCAAAGTCTGTAAGGATTTTAATTTTTATGCTTTAAAAGTTGCATGATTCTTTGTTTTTAAGTGATAACATATCTACCTATCCTCATAAGCTTGCCTGTCTACTCTATCACCTTCACAATCCACGCAAGCATTCCATTCACTTCTCATTATCCTACCCTAGGTGTCAAAATGGTGGTCAGAATCAATCCCAGAAGCAAATTTCAAAATTTGAAAACCTAAATTGCATTCTACAAGCAGGGTTTTCTTTTCAACAGGAAGAGAAATGTTTAAAAAAAAAAAAATGGAATTCAAATGTTTTTATATTTTTTATATATTCCAGGACAAAGGTACTAGTGCATTATGCATTAAGTTAAAAATAATATATGGAATATGGATTGTAGAAAAGTTGATATAAGGAATGGATGTGTGTATTTCCAAAAGGAAAAAGAGTCCACTCCAAGTAAAGAAATCCCCTCCTTGCAACTCATTAATCAAACACTGGGGTATGCAAGGGAACTGGAGCGCATTGTATAGAGATGGAATGGTTCTAACCTTGCGTTTAATTTTTCTCCTTGATAAATTTGTACCTGAACTAGTGATTGGATAAAAAAAGTGGCATGTTTAGATAATGATTATAAAAGACGTGGGAATCACAGTTGTATGCTCCCACGAAAATATATATGTGCCTGGAAAATCGCATTACAAACTTATGACATCTGGGATTGCATATCGAAATGGTCATTCCTCTTTGATCATTTCCCAAACTTCACTCTTCCATCTGCAGACCCGATTGTTGTATAATGCAAAGGCATACAGGGGTAATATTTTACAGTGAAAAGAAGGCGTGTATTACAAAGGAAGAATGCAAGCACTAGTTTTTTTGAAGAATGCATACGCACAGGAGAAATTTTGAAGCAATAATGCCAGAGGAGAGGTAACACTTGAATCTTTTGCCAAAAGAATTTGCTAGATCAATAGCAATTCTAGTTTCATAGTATCATTGTGAAATAAGAAAACGTTTACAGAGTTAAAAGTTGCAAAACTGGGGTTTTCTGCTGCATATTTCTTTTCCTGTTAAAATTGCAAAATGGTATCTAGACTGGAACCAGAGAAATTCGATTCCACTGATATTCATGAGAAATGTATGGAAATTTTTGAAAAGAAATAGTGGGTGAATTTTTTTGGAAAGTTTTATGGGCACAATGACAATGTTAGCCTAGCTTTTGCTGACTCATTTGATGGAGAAAGGGCTACAATGGGAAATTTGAATTTCAGACTGTCCGAAGACATTTTGGCACAGATCGTTGGCTTACCACAGCAAGGAGAGAGATTCTTTAAAACCAAATAATTCAAGGAGAAGGCATGGATACCCTTTATGTGCAGGTCAAGGGTAGGATCAGTGAATTGGAAGAAGGGAATACCAAGGAGCTGGTTGGTTCATCCCTGGGACGAAATAGTCTATATCATCCAAAGATTCATCACCTATGAAGGCCGATTTAGTATTGTATATCTTTATCATATCAAGCTATTGCATCATCTGAAGGGTGATTGTGAGATTAGCATGCTCCAATTTTTATTACAGAGTCTTTCCAAGATGGCTAACGCTGTTCAAAAGCATGCAGAAGATAAATTAACAAGCCTTTTCCACTGTGGGCTCATCAAAATAATCATCACATATGAGTTACAGAAGCAAAACCTGACATGGCAAGAATTTCTAATTCATAATCAGTTTGAAGAACAAGAAGAGCTTCTTGAAGAAGGTTTGAAAGAAGACAAACTGTTGATGATAACATACCCCAAGGATGAAGGACAGAACCCTGAAGCAACAAGCTCAAAACTGCTTAAGGGGAAAAAGAAAGAAAGAGAGGTGTCGATGATCACAGATGATGAAGACAACTCTAAGGCATCAAGCTCAAAATAGCCTTAGAGAAGGATACGAACCAGGAGTGTGATGAAAGAAGAAAGACAGTTCTAAAATCAAGATCAAATCTTCACCACTGATAAGAAAAAGCCAAGGAAGCATCAACAAGCTTGAAATAAGTCAGCACTAGAAGAGGATGATGAAAGCCAGCAGAAACAATATGAATACATACAATCCTTGGAAAGTCAAGAAGAAAGTCTAACAGGTGAGATAGGGCAAGTCCATGAAGAAAAAGATACCCAAGAAACTGAAAAGATTTCAGATGAAGTGATAAAGCAGACTAAAAAAATCAATCTCTTCTTAGAGCAGCAGGAAAAAGAAAAGAAAAAGCATCCAAGACAGGAAATATTAAATGATCCAGCTTCTCCTTTCTTAGAGCAACAAACTATGCAAAAAGAAAATAAGGGAGATTTAGTACAAGAGAATGAAGAAATGGGGATGGACACTAATTATGTACAACCTCCAATGAAGATGGAAAAGAAGAAAACTTCCAAAAATAGTAAAAAGATTAAGAAATTGAAACTGGAAGCAAGGGAATTAGAACCGAGGAATGAAAAGTTAAAAGAAAAGAACAAGAAGCTTAAGGTTCAAAGGGCACAAATCTCCAAGCATGCATATAGATGGTATAAACAAAAGAAGACTTAAAAAACCAAGTATGAGACACTGATGCATCATCTCAAACAGAAGATTAAAAGCAGAGGGTCAGCAACAAAATTTTGGTCTTGATATAAGCAGGGTCAAATTTTTGAGATACTTTTTGTGCATGAGGACATGCAACAGCTTCCTCTTGGGGAAGATGTTGGGCACCATTCTTACCTATTTTGCCATCTAAATACCTTCCAGTTTTCTCCATAAACCTTCATACTTGATCCATAAAACCTTAATTTCATCCACAAAACTTTGGTCAAAGCTATAAATGTTGTTGCTTCTTAACAAATTGAATTATGAGATTTTTAAGGCATTTAAATTAAGGTTTTATTCAAAATTATAGGATGTGCTAACTTCTCGTAATTTCTCCTAGGTTGGATATTTGCAGGCCAGGTAGGCACAAACTGAGAGATGAGAGGAAGATCCTCGATGTCCAAGGATGGTTAAACTTCTAACGAACAGATGATATGGTTTTCATAGGTGTCGAGTTGATGCCGGTCAAATACGACCACCTATGCTACCACTTAGCATAAAAACATGACAGTTTCGATTTTGTCTATTTTGATGGATCTGATGGAGGATCTCGAGGGTCGCATATCATTATGAGTCTTCCAGATTTGTAGCATTTCTAGTTTTTTAAAGATTGTATAAGTATTTGATTTTACATATGAAAGAAATCTCCTGGATCATAAACGTATGGTTTTGAAATAAAGACTGTGGATTTGATAAATTACTGTGTATGCCCAATTCTATATGGTGAATGCAATTGAGTTCTAGAGCTCTGTGATCTTCTTTGCGTGTGTAAACGAAGCATTGGAGGGCCCTATTTGCTAAGTCTTCACACATCTTTCTGTATCGTTGTATGTGGTATGTTTTAGTAAATCATGTAGAAGTCGATTTTCTTCATTTCAATTACTCATACTTTGCAGAACGAGTTATATTGTTTGAACAGGGTTATGAGCTCTGTTATTTAATTGTTTAAACACTGTAGGAATGAGTTAGATTGTTTATTCAATATTGAATTGATGTGCATTTCTTATTCAATATCGAATTGCTGAGGATAGTTATACCTTGCGAATGTATTCTTGTAAAGGAAATTAATGATTGACTGTTTTCAACAGTAAGATAATAGGCAGTGTATTGTGATCTATTTTTAGGATTTAGGTTCAACTTGTTTTTTTTTATCTTAGAATATTTCACATATGAATTGCTGTTTAAACTCAGAGATCAAATGAATTTGCTTCTGTAAGGGAGTTTTTGCATTTCAAAGTCACAACATTCTAGCATTCAATAGATTTGTTTCATAAGTAAACTGAATTTCCAGTTAGGTCTAGCTTTGAGTCTCTAAATTTGGGATATGCCTCTAAGTCTACAAACTCCAGATTGACATAAACTTAAGGTCTAATTTACATTAGTGGATTGGATCCCAACAGGCCCTGGTAAATAAGACCATAGGTAACCCATTACATCAAGTAAAATAAAGTAACTGCTTAATACAAGGAGCTGGGGCAAAATCCACATTGGAAAAAATCCCCCCCTCTATCTAAGTAGGTAGAATCAGGTCTCAAGTTTGAGAAACTTGAAAATATGTTGCTGCAATCTTCATCTCTATGAGGTAACGAAGCAACATGCATGGTGTGCTGTGCACAGGTATTCTGGGGCCTGGCATGTAGACTTCTCCTTCTTCTCCAAAATTGATGATGGAAGGAAGGAGGAATGTAACCTTTGTCTCTTGCTGGATGAAGAGGTGCATGATCACATATATTCTTTTGAATGTAGTGAGACTAATCCCTTGCCATGTATCATCTTACAGGGATTTTATTACATCTCTCTGAAGGAGGTAAGATTGCATGGAATAGCGCAAGGGTCTTTCCTTTCCGAGTGTTAGGTGGGTTTCCAGTCATCTTCCTAGCTCCCAGTTTGGAAGTAGGGACTGAATCTAGATCTGAATCACCCTGAATATCAATCTCATAAATTGATAAAGATGGATCTGCAATATTGGTAGAAGCTGCAAAAGAAGTAGATGCAATGTTTTTACCTTCCCTTGCAAGTGGCTGCTGAGAGTGCACTAGTTCTGAAGGAGGCATGAAATGTTAGAACTCATATGCTTTTGAGGCATGATTTGCAGCACCCTTCGCTATGATGTTCCTAGTAGAGATATTTGTGATCTCCACTTAGTCAGGACCAAAGATCACTCGCTTTGGAGATCCAGTATGGGTCATATGATAGAAAGATAATAGGTTTGAAGCTAGGGAGGGATCACATAGCACATCTTTGAACCTTCCACGTTCAAGCTTGATAGAGCCCTTCCCTTTTGTTTGAAATTTACTGTTATTTCCCATCTGAATACTAGGACCATAAAAGGACTGAAAAGAAGAGAATGATTCTCTGGATGCAACCATATGGTTGGAAGCTCCATAGTCAATGAGGAAGACATGTGCTGATGAGCAGAAAGCCTTCAGTGCATGGCCTTTCCTTTGGTATTCTTCATCTTCTTCTTCAGATTCATCCTTTCGTGTGCTAGTAGGTGCATAAATGTTATGTTTCTTCAAAAGAAGAGCCAGTTCATCAAGTTTTCTTCTCATACAGGAGCTTTTTGAATGAAAGCCCCTTCCACAGTAAGAGTAGAGGACCATGCCTTTTCCATTCTTCTTGCTTCTCTTCGAACCTAAAGGCTCCTTTGACTACTATTTCTTCACAGGAGACTCATCTCTTTGCTTCCCTTTGTCATTTGCTACCTTATCTCCTCTTGCAACTAGAGCTTGATCGTTTGGAGATCGAATGATCCCCATTTGGATCAATTAATCATTCTCAGAACTGAGAGATTGGATGAAGGCACCAAGAGTGGGAATATTCCAATTTAGAGTGGTGGGCCTTACTGTTTGGAAGGTTGATACAAATACTGAGTAGTCTGCATTGATCTTTGTGAGAATGGAAAGGATGAGCTGGTATTCATCCTTCTCCACTTTGCATTGCTTCAATTGATATATCAGGTTCTTGAACTTTGTGAAGAATTCATTCAATTATTCGAATTTGGATGGATTAAGAGTGATCATATCATTTTATAGCTGATGGACCCTCATCTCATCCTCCTTATCAAATAAGGAGGCAAGCTTGTCCCAAATCTCCTTGGGAGTCTTCAATCCTTGGATGTGGAATCGAAGATCTCAAGAAACTGAGGAGAATAGTATCCATGAGCTTCATCAAGTCTGTTCCAGTACTTTTCTTTGTCATGATTTAAAACTGGCACTGCCTCTGTTTCTTCTTTGAGTCTGAGGAGCTTCTTGGTGCGGAGCAGTACCTTCATGTCTTCCTTCCATTGGTGATAATTGAAGGGAGTGAGAGGGTCTACTAGATGAACCAGTTTGAATGCAGTAAGGAGGACTGAGTTGCTGTAGCGAATGCAGTGAGAAGAAAGGGTTGCTTGTAGCGAATGCTGTGAGAAGAGCTGATAACCTATCACACAATCAAACATACAAAGTAAGGTCGACAGTATACACTTTTGGAATTTCCTTCACACCCAGCATAGTTGATCAATCAAGCTCGATCAACAATTTCCTAACTTGGGATATTAAGTGGTAAATTCTCCGCTTTTGGTGGAGTACGGGAAGGAGCAATTTTGCTCAAAAAAAATGATCCAGCTGGAGATCTGAGGAGGAGAGGTGCTTTGTCCGCCGGGGCTCTGATACCATATAAATTGAGCACATAGATCTATAGACAAACACACAACTCACAAAATAGATCACACAATTTACTCAGCAATTGAAGAATGAAAGAGTGCAAAAATGGCTTGCAACTGTGAATGCTTTCATTAATCAAAAGTAATTAGATAATAATTTCAATGAAGTACAATGGCTAAATAGCCATAAGAAATTCGAATACACATGAGGAAATTCGAATTGATTACACTCTACTTGACTGTAGGTAACTAATACCTTGTCTAAATCATTATTGGAGAACTCAATGGTTAACTGATCTTGTCTAAACCATCACCGGAGTTCATCGGAGTTCTAAAACACAACTCAAGTGTTACATTTAGTGTTGACTAAGGCTAACTGACTGTGGTAGGTGAGAAATGCGCCCTCCTGCATGCAGCGATGCAAACCTAGTGCTATCTGAATGTATAGGACTAGAACTGTATGTAACTGACTCCTAACTTAGCTTGATTAGTCACCAACTCAAGTCAACTGACCTTGGTTGGTATCGGCACTCCCAATGGCTCCTAAATTGTAGGTATTGGTCTAGGAGGCTCCTAAACGGATGCATGTAAGTGAAATCAATGGCAGTAGGCCTCAATTAGTGTTACCCACACTTTAGTAACTAAAACATGTGCCCCAATTAGGCCAAGTGGACCTAATGGTGATAGTGACTAAAAATAGACTGGATGGACTCCCAATTTAGACATGACTCTTGATTTATACATATGACCAAATTGGACAAGGAAGGATAAATAATCCTAATACTCATGTTATGGTAAGAATTTCTCTTTCCAGGGGCAAAAGAATAATCCTACAGAATAGTAAAATTAAGCCCCCCCATCCAAAATGTGGTTCCTATCTTCTAGGATAATAAACAAGATAGTAAAGAACCCTTTGGAACCTATATGGAGATCAAAATGACCCTTCGGTTTCGATGTCAAATTGATCCACCATATTAGGGATTTCTATGAGGGCTGCAATCCTACAAACTTTCCAATTAGGGCATGATTAAACATATATTGGATCCGATCTTAGATCTTCGAGGACCTTACTGTCGTGGAAGGAATCAGGGCTGCTTTCGGCATGCATTGCCCTGGATTTCTACCCTTCCTTCCTTTACCTTGGATGTGAATTTCAGCTAGGTTTATTGGGATCTGACCTATTTTTAGTCCCTCTGCTTCCGGGGGTTGGGATACCTAAACACCCCCCCTTTGTCGTCCACCATCGTCTATCAAACCTCGTCCTCCTGCAAAAAACCTCCGTCTAGCCTTCCTCCTTCCTCTCGTGTGCTAGGTCACCGAAAATTCACAGGATTCTAAGTTATAATCAGTTAGGTTGGAAGTGTATCTATTGTTATGTGTGAATCCAAATCTGTTTTATTTTGAAACTAAGTTTGTATATGTCTGAGGTCTAGGTTGAAGACATTATGTAAATATGAATATGAGCCAAAAGTCTAGTCAATGTGTTAATTTTGATTTGTCTTCATAAATATCAAATATAAAACTTGAAAAGTAAATGAGAAATTATAAAAACATAAAAGGAATTAAAAGAATTTTTCACATTAATAAACAATTGTCTACATAAACACGTTAAAATAAAATAGCATATAGATTAGACAATTTGGACCTCTTTCTTACTCATTTTCTAAACATTTTTCCGCAAAATCTAGTCAGAATTGTTGGAAATACGTATATAAGGTGTCGAGATTCCATAATTGGGGTGGAAAAGAGGTTATTGAGGGTACCGAATACATTTCTACAATAAAAAATGGATTCTATGCAATAAAAAGTTATGATCTGGCCAAAAATTAAATCGCCAAATTCCGTCAATAATAATCGGAAGAGTAAAAATGGTATAATCTTTGGACAAAAACTAAAATTAAAAATATATACACATCAAAATTGAAATATTAGAACTTATCCATAACCTCTTTAACCAATAAAAAATCTATTTAAAAAATTTGAAATTCATTTTTAATTTTCAAAAATTTCACTTGAATAAATGATTTTTTGAAAACATTGAAATTTTTGTAAAATGTATATCATGAAAATGAATTAATGCAATTTGACTTACAAATTTAAAGTATGAGAACTTAAAATGCCACTTTAAATATTGTTATTATGTTCTTCCAGAGACATGTGAATCTTTGAAGGGAAATAGTTTGCCAATAAAAGGAGTTAATTTTCAGTGATGTTAATGTTAACCTTTATCTGTGTGTGTGTATGAAATTGTAATTTTAAATTAAAATGTTTATTTGCAATTTGGTTGTGTACAAATCCCGTGATGTCGAAATTTGGAGTGCATATAACACCCTAGTGGTAGGATTACATCATAGTGCATTTAAATAGTCTCCATGAATCAAACCATAGTTACCAAATTAAACTGAATCAACCAAATTAATTTGAAATTTTAGTTATTCATTCAATTCAGCCAAATGATTAGTTAAATTTCAATTGGCATTACATTTTAGGGATCATCTTGTGGAGTGTTTTGATTTTCATGGTAGTTTAGGGATTCACTTGGAGTGTCATTGTAGAGTAGAAACGGTTTGAAACTAGGAGCTTTGTCAGAATTCTAAATCCTTGATGACAACAAGATTTCTATAAACAAGCTAAGGATCTAGGCACACAATTAACCTCATAGAGAATTGTAGAGAATTAACATAAGGAGAGAAGAAGAATAATCATGAACACACATTAGGAATGATCAATGAATGATGATTGATATTATTACATAGGTAATACATCCTTATAAAGGGAAATAGAGTTGCTAGGAGACAACTCATGCTAGCTCATAAACTAGGATTACTAAATACGATAAACCTCCATAGGTGAATAAAGTAGTTTCCTAATAAGACCAAGAGCTCACGAATTAGCTAAGGCATGGAGGATGAGTTGGCCACAAAATATAGCAATTTCCTAGTTTGACTAACTTTACCTTATCCATTGAAAAACAAGAATAAAGTAGTCTAAGGTCGAATCTGCAGGAAACCATAGTTGCTAATTTTGGCAGTCAATAAAGTGGACAGGATCAAACCATAATCAAGATAAAAGCGCTCTGGGGATATATATGGCAAGTGTTGACTATGTGGTGCAAGTGGATGCCAACTATATAGCTTAGTGGGTAGGAAATTAATAAAATAATGATTAAATATTTTATCCCAAGTATTAAGTGGGTTTATTATATCCCAACAAGGTTATCAAAACCAAAAGCTTTCAATAATTTTTAGGGACTGAAACATCCCTCTTCTCGTGAAATTCATTCCAAAACGATTGTTCATTGATGCCATCCACACTATTCTATCTTATCCAGTAGCATAGTTTCACCCTAGGGTCCTTGTATATCCAAAGTCTAGTATTTTAGTATGTGGTAATGGAAACTAGCTCTTCGCCTTCTAAAATAATCTTCAATCAAGTGAATTTCTTGGACGCCTAGGAATGATTATGAAAGGACATAGACACCTCAAATAAAGGACCTTACCTTTCAGAAATAGTCGCCTCTAGTTTTTTGGGGACATAAGATTAGAGGGGAGCATGATGGGTTTTGTTTAAAGCCTCATTGGATTTTAACACTGAAAATCGATCATATTGTATAATTTTAAGTTGTAAATATAATATTAGTGTGATGAAGGAGTGTGTCAGAGGGCTCTTAATTTCTTTGGATATGTAAGAAGAATTCTTCTGGATCAAAGTACACGTTCCTCATCATTTGAGGAATCTTCCCTTTCTTTCTTCTCAGCTACAATATATTCATCATTGGTTTGCATTGATAGCAACACTGGTATTCTGTCTGCAACATTCTAGAGTTCTCTTTCTGACATTTGCATCTTTACATTCTTGATTCGAGTTCTCAAGGTCATATTATTGTTGATTTTATTTCCTTTGTATAAGCTAGTCATTGCATTGAACATATCCTTGATAATCTTCAAGGATGATACATTTGAGATCCAATGGAGACAAAAAAAATCCTCTTGGATTTTGACTAGGTCCTTCTTGTGCTTTGCCTTGTCTTCATCAGCCTCTGGATCTGCAGCTTCTTACTTGACATAGTTATCCAAGTCATGCTTCTTCAAGTATGAGAAGCACTCTATACTTCCATGCTCGAAAGTTCTCGGTTCCTTCAAGCTTGTACTCAATATTGGTACTATTTGTCATTATGATGAAATGGAGAACCTGAAATGGAAATAGAGAGGATAGAGCTTACCAATGAGATTGCTTTAACTTGATGCTTACTTGAAATATTTTATGGAAGAAAGCTTTTGGTAGACCTAGGAGTAAATAGAGAAACACTAGTTTTTCAACTTAGGTAATTTTCAAATCTGATTGGATAGAAATATGTGCCTCCTCAAGGCGAGCTGAGCAACATACTCATTATCCCATAACTATGGACAAAACTGCAAAATATCTAATGCCCTAGTATTTCCCCGACAATAGTGCTAGGTAAAAAATTGAAAATCCACAAAATCATAAACTTACTCCATATAGATATTCTACCCCATATGGTGAGTTTGATGGTCCTCCTTTTTTGACTGATCGATGGAGGGAAGTACCTGGAACATGAAGCCCTAGTTTCTCCAATTTCTTCTTCATAATTGTCTGATATTGATTCTTATGTACCTATGAAAATATTGCTCCTCAAAGTATAAAAATTCATCCTAATAGACTGATATGTCTTCTTTCTAACCCCATAGGCTAGATCAGAATTGGATTCCCCAATTGGAACTTATGCCAAGTTTCCCAAGGTGACTTATTTGAGGACTAGTTAAGTATAAAAAACTTGTATAGACTGCCACATGTTACTGTTTCAACTTCAAGGTCCAAAAATTGGACCATGGAAACTATAGTATGTTTCCTATCTATTACATGTTGTAAAATTTGATTTGGACCTTCCTATCCCGAGATATATCAATTCACCCTAGGTCACCTGTTTAAGACTGAGTTCTGGAGGAGGTTGGAACCTTGATTTGGAGGAATCATATCTCCTAAATTATAATGAATATGAGTTTAAAAATCATACAAATTGTAAATATATATTTCATATTTTTCCTGTCCAAGTTTCATCTCTTGATCCTTCTCCAAACTCGAGTTATAGAGAAATTACCAAGATGACTAGATTTTGTCATCTAGGGTTTCCAAGCATGAAACCCTAATATTCAGTAGCTACAACTGTAGCAGTATTTTGACTGCTGCACAACTACTTCTTTTAGAGAGGCTCTGATACCATATTAGTTTTTATAGTATTATGCAAATTTATTAGGATATTTATATGAAAGAATAACAAGCACAACAAAATATCCAAGATGCACAAGATAAAGAAGATACACAAGACAAAAATATTTTCCTCAGGGAAACCATAAAGGAGAAAACCTTACAAACTTCCTCAGAATAGTTCTGCCGCTAATAAAATATCAAAATATGGTAAAACCCAAGAACAAGAAGTCTTTGTAGATCTCTCTCTTTCCTCCTTTAGCGAACTTGTCCTCTCTCTCCTAAGGCGCATATGAGAGAGTGTGAGTGTGTTTATAAATGAGGGACGGCGCCTCCCTATTTATACCCTTTAAGTGAATGAACTAAAACATGACTTTGTCTAACTCTTACCCTAGTAGGGCCAAATTCACTTAGGGAGACTCAAAAATACATTTCATTTTATTCAACTGGGGACTACTCCCACGACTTACAACGAATGTTGTACCTCAAGGACGATATCCGATAATGACATCCTGAAAGGAGGGAAACAAATCTCTGATGGGGGTACAACAACATACAATGATAATATACATCAAAATATCTTCCGAAGATACAAATACAACACCATGCAGGAAGCACCTGAAGGGGATTTGTGGGTGTTTGCTTACTGGCTCCTGCCATATGTTGGAAATCGAGGATAAGTGGACAATGGTGAGTGTAACGACCATACTCACCACATATCAAGAAAGGGTAGTTTGTCCTCAGGTTGGAGTTATTTATATATTTGGGGGGATTTCCCCCTTGTGGGGGTTGATTACCCTAATTTTGGTTCTGCGGGGGAACCTGGTTTCCCCCTTGCCCTTGTTGTTGGGGTTATATGTTCTTTCCCTTCTTCTTCACCTGATTCTAAGGGTTTGTGGGATTGACAATATTTAGTTGCTCAAATTGTTGATCTTGTTGTTTCATAGAGGGTTGGACAAAGTTGACTGCAATATGAGGCATGGGTGCCGTACCCCAGGGGGGGGCATGGGTATGATAGTAAGTATTATACCTTGGGGCTGGGATATATTGTAGTTGTGCCACATGTGATGTGGATGTTGGCATAGGTGGTTCTATTTGCAGTTGAGGAACTGATGGTACTTGGTTTGTACCAGGGAAAATACGGTTGTATGCTCGATACTAAGGCTATCCAAATGGAGGATTTGGTGCAGTAGTAATGGGAGCTGACACAATGGGGACAGGTGGGTATTGCACCACCATGGGTGGTGGTGCAAGATTTGTTTATGAGGGAAATTTACCTTAGTAGGAAATGGACCCAATAAGCCCATCCACAGAATGTGACATCCCTACATCGAGAGGATCCAATGATCGATGTTGAGGGGAATATGGTAGTACAATGTACAAATACCTTGATTGGGCATAGATAAGGTCAAAGTGTTGGGATTTGAGAATTTCTTCTTCCTCTCTTTGTGGCATTGAGGTAGACATATCCTTTGTAATAGCTGGTTGGAGTGATTTGAGAAACCAATCCAAAAGTAAGGGAGGTTGAATGTATATTTTGCAGAAGGTGCGGTGATGACGCCACTCATGGATATGGTTCACTATGTATGTCACTACGTTCTGTCGAAACTCCATGAGAATTTCAAGGCCAATATCATTCCTTCTTAAAAATTGAAATTAGGATATAAATGATGTGGAGATGGTCTCAAATGTGGTATGAGAAGCTGTTGTCAAATTTACATACCATTTTGCAGTTGTACCAGTTAAAGTTCTTTGGAAGAGATATAGACGTACTGAATCTTCCACTATGATGTTGGGGGAAAATCATAGGTGGAAATACATAATGTGGTTGGAAGGATCATCTCCCTACTTCCATTAAAATTTAGGGATATCTAAAGGTATATTTTTCGACATATCTACCCAATTGGTGTCATGATCTATGGGATTATTAACCAGTTTGGCTGGATCAGGTAGGTTCAAACTTGCCCTAAATGGTAGATTTGGGTTGGGGCCTGCCATGTTATTCCGAATGTTATTTACTAGAGGGGGAGACATTGCGATATGTGGTAGTGATATTTTTTCTTCTAGGGAAAGATGAAGATATAGTGTGATTTCGTTCTAATGGGAGAAATGAAGCTAGGCCGTTCCATCATTGGGGAGTAAAAAATGGTGAACCTCCTCCATGAGAAGAGGATGGGAAAGGGTTAAATCTATCTTTGAGTGGAAAGAGTGCATCAATCAAGATGTATCCTCACCTATAAGGCCCTAATAATGTGGATTGGGAGTTGACCTGACCTAGTGATGTCCCTTGTGTGCCACGAGGAGGTAAAGGAAAAACACCCATCGAGAGAGGGGAAATTCCTTGTAGTTTGCGATAATTCCTTAGGGGGGTTCTTTTCCTATATGGTGGAAGTATAGTATCCAAGTAAGAGTGTTGGGTGATGAATAAAAAAAATATAGACAAACGCAAAAATATTCCAACCACAACAGATGTAATATGGTGCAACAAGTGAGTGATATGTGCAAATATGTCTTAGTGCAATGATGTACAGATGTTGGTTATTTTTAAATTATGAGTTTAATGAGCTTGTAATTATAAGAGAACAACACATGTAAATTCCCTAAAAATACCTAACACCCTTCCTCTCAAATGTAACTAGGCCTCCCAAAAGCACAACTATTGGTGATAGTGGAATCCATACAACATTTGACTAGTTGAGGTAACAAAGATCTAGTTCTACATGATATCGGGACAATGTTCTAATCAAGAAGACTTGGAAACACCTCCCAATGAAAATAGTTGACTTAAGGAATCACTTACACTCTTAAGTGTTCCTTTGTGGTAACCTAATTTTGGTCACTATGGTTACCTTACGTCAAGTGTGGATCAACAGTTAGGCCTGGGCGGTATACTATCGGCTCCCTAACAATAAGGTGAGTGCGTCTTAGGGGAGAGTAGGTAGTTATATCTAGACTTATACCTCCTTGTATATCGGTACATGTATTTGATCCAATATCTCTTTGAACACTATAATAGGATTTGAAACTCACCCTAAAAGACGACAATGCTATGTTTAAAAAATATGCCTAATGAAACTACATTGGGAATTATGTGGATGCCTATCCAAATCAATACTACCAAACTAAAATATTGTTTTGTGACCTCCCGTGTAGGATTTTATTTGGTTAGCACTTTCTAAAGGATGTTTTTTAAGGATTTTAATGTGAATTAAATGCGTGTAAGGGAGGTATGTCACAATTCCCTTCCTTTCCGATTCACATAAATCGTGAAGAACATAATCTACTAGAAAGAGTATTTAGGTCCCTTAGTGTGTGCGAGTGGGAATACATATGTGATGAAAGCAAATAGTATTGTTGCAACTAAGTGAAGTGCTCAAAACAAAATGATGGAAATTGTAATTTGAGCTCTAAACAAAAAATAATGATGCTTGCAAAAATAAATACCAAGTGTACATAGGAGGTATCTCACCCTTCAATCCCTTTTCTGATTCACATAAATCATGAATAGAATACTTGGGAAGGGAAGGGGCTTTAGGTCCTGGCATGTGTGCACAAAGTAGATTCTACACTACTTTAAACTAAAGATTTTAAAGTAAAAGAAAAAACCATATGATGTTGTCACATGCCCCAATTTGCAAAACATTTTATGTTTTAAGAAACCTTATGTTATATTTTATTATAAAGTTTGTAATTAATGACCAAGTGGGGTCAAGGATAATTGAATGTAATTGCTGAATATTTTATTAATAAATAAACGAAAGATGAGACAACAGCTTAAGGAAGCTATTAAATGAGTGTTTTACTGGTCACTTAGTGGAGTAGGCTGGCTTGAGAGCAGATTGACACTTGGTAACATCCTCAAACTACTTCTAGTAGTTGCAGGTGGCAACTTCCCTATTTTTGTGGTCATGTTCCCCAAGAAAGTGGAATAAGAGCAGGTGGCTTGTTAAGTGAAAACTGACCCAAAAGACCTAGGCATGCTAATACAACTTCCCATTGAAGACAACTAAGGCTGCTCATTCTTGATTTCTGAATATTCTGAGTGAATGAAGTGCACAAGAAAATTCGATGGAGGGGACTAGATGAAGTATGTTTGAGTGGAAAGTGATGAAGACCTGAACTAGTATAGCTATTCTAAGCTAAGTTCATACTGCTGTATGCAGAACATATTTACTGCTGAACAATCAGTAGAGTTGTAGAGGATTACTAAACTACATCTCTCACCCAGTACTTCTACCAGGTGGACAAGGTGACAAGCTCGAAGGTCCTGAGATTTGCAGTTAGCTTTTCTCCAGTAGTTGGTTAGGGGGAACAGGTTCCTTAAGCTGTTGTCACCTCTTCTACATTTCCAGGTTCTATTTGATTTCTCTAGTTTCCTAATTGTTTACTGATTATCTAGAAAGATAGAGTTTAAGAAAAATATGTTATGCTTCTGTTCTGTTGTTGCTAGGGTTAGTTAAAATAAATACTTTTACTGTGAAAAGATTGTGAAATACTGGATTAGATAGATTAGGGTAAATGATTCAAAGAATTTCCAGTTTTACTGATAGATAAAAAAATACCTAACTGTATCTTCCACACCTTTTTAAAGGTAGTACTCTAGTACAGTAGGTAGATTAACTTCAGATAAAGAATCAAATGAAGTATGCATGAATGTGATTTATTACCTTTTATAGGTTTCATAAAAGTAGTTATATGTATGATTTCCCTTTCTATCTTAGATGTTTTAATTAGACAGAGTACTTTGAATTACATAAACATACCTGTCTTAGGAAATATTTAAAAGTATAAAATTTACTTAGCCTATGTATTTAATTACACAATAGATATAATATATCACAATAAGCTTATTACTATAGTAATTACAGACTCTTTAAAAAACAAAAATTAAATAAGCAGGTTAACTAAATAAACAGTAAAATAGGGCTAAAAGTTTATTAAGATAACTTCATCATTGAATTGAGTAAAGTGAAACTAAAATAACATTATAATCCAATACTAACTATTTATTTTAAACTAAGACAAATTAGGGTTTATAAATAAAACCTGTTTAAAAGAACTGTAAAAATATAAATAACATTACCACCCCTTTTACTAACAGAGGGGTTATTCATTTCACTCTTAAACAAATTAAAGCTTACATACTTCGTTTATATAACCATAAGCATCAAATAAATGATTATATAAAAATTTAAAACATTATCCAAGTGAAACAATATTAAAAACTCTATGATATATAAATTGATAGAAAATAAGTAAAAGACCTTTTAAATAAGCAAAACCAGAAATACAATAAAGTCTTAGTTTATCTTTTCAACCTTTCTTTAATCTAAATGCCGAGTATTATCTTACTCGCAGTAAAAATTCAGTTCTGTCATAGAAGCCAAATGTCTGAACTTTTATTTATCTTATAACCAAAATTAAACAACTAGGAACAATAACATAATAAACTTCTTAAAGATATTTCTTTAACTATTATTCCATAAAACAAATACCAACTTACAGTAACAATACTTATGTGTAAGACAAATATTAAAAGAATTTGAAAATTAAACCAACACAGATTAACATTACAGCTTTCCATCTTCTTTTAAAAACCACAATATATACTTTATTTCCGAATATATATGTACAAACAATAAGCTTCGAGCTTATTAAAAACATAAATAACATTTAAACCCTAAAACTGAAACTATATCAGTTACAACCCTATGGCCTTTTACAAACAGAGTCATGGCTTAAAATCCTGTATATAATAACATAACTGTAAACAAAATTACAACTGAGAAGGGCATAATTTCTCAAGTCTCGGCCATGGAAGCCCCAAGTCTCCAACACGAAACAACTGCTAGGGATTCAAATAAACTTAACAACATATCATAGTATCGTCCTCATGGCCTTCCAAAAACAAACAGAGCATCATATATCCACGACCGAACAGTAACCAAACATCCATGCTCGCAGCATCATCATAAAAACACCTTACAACAGTGTAGGAGAACCTTAGGCGAGACCGAGGCTTACCGGATTGAATACAAATCCTAGAATCCCTGCATGGAGACTTTCGGTGTAATTCTAGCACAGAAACTTCATTTGTAAGTCTGCACAAGTTTAATAAACACTAATTTAGAAATGTATACAATGACAGAGTTATTAACTTATAAATAAGTGAAAAATTGTGAAACAAAACCAAAGAATTACCTCACCTTGAGAAACCGACCTCAGCCTCAAACTAGGTAACGAGAACAGACCCAAACCACCAAAGTATTAATGCTAAGAAATGGAGGAGGCACTGTCGAGAACCCTAGCAAGGAAGTCCCAACTAACACCGAATTAAACCACAACACTGAACTTACCAGACAAAGTTTTGTCACTACATAGTGCCGAAGGATAGCTCATACAAAGGATTGGTATCAACGACAAAGACCACGCACTTACAGAGAGAAAGAATGATAGTAAAACTCATATATGCAGAGAATGGTGAGGAAACGAAAGACTCTCACAGGTAAAGGTAAGCTATGGAAGCCATGGTTCTCATTTGTAGCAGGAGCGAAACAGTCAGGCCATGCGACCATGAGCCTACGGCCCTCCCTTTCCAGAGTAAAGTAAAAATATAGGTAATGCGAGTTTTTTAGGGTTTAGAAGAATATATACGGCAAAAATCCAAGGTCAAAACCCTATCCTATGAACAACGATTGCGTGGCTCAATATTTATTTGCAATTGTGGGTTTTGTGATATAGTTTCGAAAATCCTTGGAGCAGCCTACATACAATAGGGCATGCTATTTAAAACTATGTTATAATCCATATCATAACTTTCATTATACTTCGTTATGGTTTCTATGCAGGTCATATCCTTAACAAATAACGTAGGGATGTAATAGTTATACTAAGGTTCATAGTATGATTTTATAATCTTTGAAAAGGTTTAGACATATTCTATGCCAAAAGCTATTCCATGATAAGTGCATAATAAACAATACCTTGTAACATATTAGGAAGATATAAAAATTAAAAATCAATTATATGTATATACTTGCAACTAAAGAAAAATGCATATCTAGAACATTAGTCTAGGTATTAAATTGGTATCATTTTAAGGTACTAGTGATTTGTTTATCAATAACACCATATGAGATGAGGTTTATACAAAGGTTAAAAAGGGATATATTTTTATAGAAAATAACTCTTTCTTCCTTACATAAAAATCAGTAATAATATCGTTAAATGAAATACAAATTGTATTAGTGCATCTCTACGTTGGTAAGTACTAGAATAGTTAGTAACTATCTTTTGCACTAGGTATTAGTTTTATGCAAGTTTATTAGTCAATATACTTTACGACTATAATGAGATCATAGGTTTTTCCTAGGTTTATTTAATTCGTTATTTGTGGAAATGAATACTCTGGAGTCTAACTCAGCATCAAGTAAATAAACAAAGGAAATGACGATACGAGATGCCTTTCACTAGAGTTACTTACAGGAATTAAACTGAAAATATAATGATGAAAGTTAAATGAACAAGTTTTAGTTATGACGAATTGGAAGAGTAACCGAGCTAAGTTCAGTTTACTAAAAAATACTTATATTACTGGTAACTATTAGAACATAAATAATCAGATCAACGATACCTCTTTTACTGCTCAAAGCTGTAAAATAAATAAATTTACTAGCATTCTATTTTATGCTAGTTGAGATAATAATATCGATATGGAAACTGGTAACAAACTTCTTACCTGTAAAGGAACTGTAAAAGAAGCATCAGTTCACTGCATTAGCTATAAGCTGAGTAAGCCTCGATCTCAAATGAAATTCTTTCCTACTTGTCATAAGACAGTTAAACAAACCTAGTACTAGAAATTAAACAGATGTTTCAATTTCCGTTAATCCAAATCATAACTTGTTAAATCAAATCCTTGACATTGAATTATGAAAACAAACTAATAAGTATGCAGAACTAAATATTAACAAAATATTCAGTTCTAGTTTATTTCTGTTTAAAGTAACCGTTAGCAGTTAATTGTTCCTAGGCAGTGACGACTATAAACATTTTATGTTACATGAAATTTTTTAATTTTTTACGAATTTGTGGGAGTATTACATGTGGTATCAGAGAACAAGTTTAGACACTAGGCCTGAATGTGGCTCAACCTGCATAGATAAACCGTAAATTAAATGCATGCATACTGATTATTATTTTTCTTTTGAAATGTTATTTCCAATTTTTTTTTTTTTTCTCTGAGCTAAACTGCAGGTATGGAAAGACTCGAGGAATATGCAGATGAGGAGTCCTCGTTTACTGAACGAAGTAATTATAAAAGAGAACCCACACAAGAAGAAATAACTAATAACTCTTTTGAATTATTACAAACGGTTAAGGAATTAAGAACTGAGATGGAAACGGTAAAAAAGGAAAATGAAAGAATTCTGAGAGCTCAGGAGGAGCTGAATCAGATCTTAATGGAAAAATTTCAGAACGAAGAAAAATATAAACGAATGGAATCTGAAGATATGTCCTACCAACACAAAAACAAAAAGTCTAAACAGTCTAAAATCTAAAGTAGCTCATCCTCTGAGATTTATGGCGATCCACATAAGAAGAATTATCAGTATACTAGTGATAGTAGTGAAGATAATCACCATCCAAGAAAAATAAAATTTAAGCCTTATGAAGAAATTTCAGGAGAATTTAAGAAAATAAAACCACCAACTTTTAATGATGAAACTGAGAAAGGAGAAGAGGCTGAATCATGGCTGTCTGGGATGAAGAAATATTTTCAAATTTACAATTACTCTAATCAACTAAAGGCAAGAATGGCTATTTATAACCTAACTAGGAAGGCAGATATTTGGTGGCAGGACTTAAAATGAGTAAAAGGTATTAGGGAAAAGCAAATTAACTGGAGTACCTTTAAGAAATATTTTAAAAAGAAGTTCTTGTCAGAACAATACTATGAAGAGCGAGCTAAGGAATTTTATGCACTGAAACTGGGAACAATGAACATGAAAGAATTAAACAGCAAATTCTTAAGTATGCTTCGATATGTGCCCTACATTGTGGATGAGAAGCCTAAGGCACAACGGTTTCTAAGATGTTTACCTTTTCATATAAAATATAGAATTGAATATGACAATCCAAAAACCTTAGAAGAGGCTATGTAGAAGGTGAATTTTTGCTATGAGCATAATCGCAAAAAGGAAAGTATGTCAAACTGGAAGGCTAAAAGATCTAATAATTTTGAACATAAGAAGAAAGGTTTTGTACCTAACCGCAGTTTTAGGAATAATAACACACGAAATTTTCCTAATAGAAATTTCCAAGGGAATAAAGTTAATTCACAGTTAAATCAAAATGCCCCTAAAAATAAAGAACCTATTAATAATCATAGTAATTACACCAAGAATAATGAACGAAAAGAACTAGTAAAATGTTGGGAATGTAATGGTCCTCATTATGCATCAGTTTGTACCAACCGGAAGAAGACTGTCAGCAACATACATATGGTGCAAAAGGAGATGACTGTTGGTGATATAGCAAGGACAATGCCCAAGATCAACGTAGCACTGGAAAATAGGCAGGCATACTATCAAAATTCCATGGTGGAAGTGGAAGGTAAGCTGAATCAAACACCTATATCTATTTTAATTGATACGGGGGCCAACTTAAGTTATATTTCTCTTGATTTAGTAGAAAAATGCAAGTTATCTTTAGAAAAGTTTGCAAAGTCATGGTTAGTTCAGCTAGCTACTGGCGCAAAAAGAAAAGTGATTAGTTTTGTAAAGGATTGTATTGCAAACATGGATCAGTTTGAAACCTCTGTTAAGCTTAATGTACTACCTTTATGTTCTTATGATATGTGAATTGGTATGGACTGGTTAGAACATCATAGGGTGGTTCTGAACTGTTTCAATAAAACTTTTACTTGTGTAAATAATGATGGAGAAACAGTAAACGTAAGAGGAATCCCTTGGAGCAGCCTGCATACAATAGGGCATGCTATTTAAAACTATGTTATAATCCATGTCATAATTTTCATTATACTTTGTTATGGTTTCTTGCAGGTTATATCCTTAACAAATAACGTAGGGAGGTGATATTTATACTAAGGTTCATAGTATGATTTTATAATCTTTGAAAAGGTTTAGAAATATTCTATGCCAAAAGATATTCAATGATAAGTGCATAACAAACAATACCTTGTAACATATTAGGAATATATAACAATTAAAAATCAATTATATTTATATACTTGCAACTAAAGAAAAATGCATATTTAGAACATTTGTCTAGGTATTAAATTAGTATCATTTTAAGGTGCTAGTGATTTGTTTATCAATAACACCCTATGAGATGAGGTTTATACAAAGGTTAAAAAGGGATAGATTTTTATAGAAAATAACTCTTTCTTCCTTACATAAAAAGCAGTAATAATATAGTTAAATGAAATACAATCTGTATTAGTGCATCTCTACGTTGGTAAGTACTAGAATAGTTAGTAAACTATCTTTTGCACTAGATATTAGTTTTATGTAAGTTTATTAGTCAATATACTTTACAACTTTATTGAGATCATAGGTTTTTCCTAGGTTTATTTAATTCGTTATTTGTGGAAACGAATACTCTGGAGTCTAACTCAGCATCAAGTAAATAAACAAAGGAAACGACAATACGAGATGCCTTTCACTAGAGTTACCTACAGGCATTAAACTGAAAATAGAATGATGAAAGTTAAACGAGCAAGTTTTATTTATGGCGAATTGGAATAGTAACTGAGCTAAGTTCAGTTTACTAAGAAATACTTATATTACTAGTAACTGTGTAGAACATAAATAATCAGACCAACGATACCTCTTTTACTGCTCAAAGCTGTAAAATAAATAAATTTACTAGCATTCTATTTTATGCTAGTTGAGATAATAATATTGATCTGGAAAATGGTAACAAACTTCTTACCTGTAAAGGACCTATAAAAGAAGCATCACTTCACTACATTATCTATAAGCTAAGTAAGCCTCGATCTCAATTGAAATTCTTTCCTACTTGTCATAAGACAGTAACACAAACCTAGTACTAGAAATTAAACAGATGTTTCAATTTCTGTTAATCCAAATCATAACCTATTAAATCAAATCCTTGACATTGAATTATGAAAACAAACTAATAAGTATGTAGAAATAAAGATTAACAAAATATTCAGTTCTAGTTTATTACTGTTTAAGGTAACCGTTAGCAGTTAATTGTTCCTAGGCAGTGACGACTACAAACATTTTATGTTACATGAAAATTTTTAAATTTTTATGAATTTTTGGGAGTATTATAGATGTCCTGAATACTAGTGACAACGATGAGGGCTTTGGGGAGCCTCAAAGTTGTTTACCTAAGTATATTTCGAGGGATGACCTCTTTACTACCTAATCTTAGTTTAGGTGGGATAATTACTATATGAACACGTAACCATTGTAAGCTAATTAATTCCTAGTTCATTAATGAGCAGCTAGTGGGTTGCAGATTTTTGTGCAAACATATAAATAACAAATAAATGACAGGAAACACAAAAATAAAATTTACAGTCACGTTGTAGCGCAACAGAGATACTCACTAGTGTGTTGTAGTGTGGGCATAGTGAAGTAAAACATCGCTGTTTTGGGACAGGAAAACGTACAGGAACAAGTATATTAAACTGCGTTGTCAATGAATTTGTCGAAGATTAAAGCATCCTGTTAGCATGCTAGAGACAACGGGAAGTGGGCTACTGTAAAAATGCTTGAAACGACCAAATTGATGCTGAATTTTTGGAATGAGAGGGATGGCCCACTTCACTTTTAATACATAGTATACTAGAAGTTAACCACACTAATAACAATAACCTAAACAAAGAGAAATGAACAAAAATGAAGTGGAGTCACCATTAATACTATTGTGGGAAATTACGCACAAGAGTGCCTTCCCACTTTAGGATGGGGCTAGGCCTTGTAGGTTGCAACAAGGCCTTAGTACTTGGATCCCATTTTAGGTGGTGGTTGGATGGAACCAAGTCATCCTACATTATATTTATAGAGGAAAACAAAATAAAACAAAGAAAATGATAACAAAATTTAAACAAAATAGCAAAGGGAATAGAGGATTCAAACTCCAACAACCAATGTGAGCCAAACCATTTGTATATTTCACAATGGTTAAGCTAATACACTACCTTGGAGAGGTGAGCATCAAAAGGAGTCAACCCTCTTCCTAAGGGAGGCCTTTCTTGTCCAACAATGTTTGTAGAGTTGTTAATGAACCAAATGTGAGAAGAGAACTTTTCCCTTGAGGGAAGGAGGCAAGAGAGCTTTGGAAATGCTTGGAAAGAGGGAAGAGGTGAGCTAAGAGGAATCTCAATCAAAATTCCAACAACATAACATTGCTAAAAAATATTCTTGCAATGAGCATGCCATGGCATTCTTGTTGGTTGTGGAGCCTGATCTTCCAGATTTAGAGATGTTATTGAGTCATGTTTGTACCCCAGGTTTACTGTACACTCGTTCCCCAAATTTTGGATGTTTGTTGGCCAACAGTTTTGCGGATCCATGGTATTGGGTTAACCATAGTATTTTCCAATTGTATTTCCCCTATAAAATAAAAGCATTATAATACGACTGTGCATGATATGGTATGATATGGTATGGTATTGTATTGTAAACAATATCTATGATTGTGTGAGAGAGACTGTGACGGTGTGAAGAGGAAGTGTAACGGAGTTGCTGCAGGTTGTATCCTTTCATCTTTCTAGACACTAATAAAAGGATTGGCAATTTATGTGTGGATGTAGCCCATCTCTTGGGTGAACCATGTTATATATGTGTCTCTCTGTAATGTGTTTCAATGTGTTTTGCATCTTGTTTAATGATTTAACTGTATATCTGTTATTGCTCTGTGGTCCTGTTTTCTAACACTTCTTTTATAGGCCAGGAGGTGTCCAGGAAATGACAAGATCATATTGTGAACCCATTGATCCATGTTTTGGATCCAAAGTACACCAAGAGGCCATTTAAAGTAGCCAAGTGTGTAAGAGGCCAAATTCGAATTCAAATGGGTAAGTGGATCTTTCATGAGCCTTCAATGCACCATTAGTGGGTGAGTGTTAGAATTGTTGTGCCATTTAGATCATCAAGCAATGATTCCAAATTATTGATGCAGTGAATAGGAATGAATTATACAAATTGAACAAATCAAATCTCATAGGAAACAAACAAGTATTGCTCAGAGAATTACATAAGATTATATAATCCGGTGTTACAATAGTGTTACATAAGAAAGAGTTTGAATCATTAGGGATGAATTCGAATCTACCAATTGGATGTGACTGTATCTGACTCCATGGATAACTAAAGATGTCTAAATCACTATCGGAGTCCAAGTAGTTAAATCCAGATGTCTAATCCAGTCAAAAAATTAGTTATAATTAGTCTAACCAATCTAACTGCAAGTGGTAGGTGAGAAAAGTTGCCTCCCTGCATGCAGCCATGCATAATTGGCGCTAACTGAATTGAAAGTGAACTAACTGAATGTAATTGAGGAATAACTAAGCTTAAATTGTTACCAAATCCAAGTAACTTAAGAGGTTGGTGCTGGGACTCCTAGTGGCTCCTAAAATGTAGGGATTGGCCTAGGAGGTGCCTAAACTAATGCATGCAAGTGTAGTTAGTATTAGTGATCCTCTATCAGTGTTCCCCACACTCTAGTGACTGGTACATGTGGACCCATTAGGACAAGTGGACCCAATGGTACTAGTGGACCCAATAATTAATAAAAGACTCCTAAGTTAGGATAAAAAATCTAATAGATAGTTTTGTCAAGGGGGGATTATAAATACTAACGACCCCCCTGAATCCTAACTTGGACAAATGTGGGCCCCGGAAATAAGGAAAAAGTCACTCATATACAATCTAAAAGATAAAAAATGCTGCTTAATAATACGAGGAAATAGGGGAAAACCTCATGGGAAAACCCCCCTCAAAATAAGCAGAAAACAAGAAAATAAAAGCTATATTTAGAAGAAAGAAGCTTCCTCCTTAGAAAAATAACTTTTCAAAACACTTATGCAAATTTGCAGTGCTATGCAGTAGCATGGTCCTTCTGTGCAACAACATCCTAAAGCTGTGCATGTGAACCTCTCGATGTCTTTCTGAATTGATGAATTTGTATGTTTCTTCTAAATGGTAAAGGTAGAGAATGATCAAGTTTCTTCTTCCGAGGGCCAAGTAGCTGATCATTCACTATCATCAAGTAGCACCGACCTGGAATTTTCTTGCACCACTCTGTAGGGAGCGAATATGTGATAGAGAGTGCAACATGCTAATTTTGATACTGGGACCTAGTTCTCCTTCTGTCTTCTAGATTTCCAGAACCATTCCCAGCTACATCAATGATATTTTGAGCCCATCTAGGATTAGGGCTCTGGTTTGGAATGGGTTCTTGATATTGATCTAGAATCTCATGAGGTTCATCCTCAATAACAGGATAATACTGGTCTTGATCCTCTTCATATGAATCCGAAACATGTAACAAATCATCATCATAAAAAATGGGAGGAAGAGTGTTTATACCTTCTTGTGCTTTGGATGGTGGTGCATCATACAACTGATCTTATTCAAACTGAACACTCCGCTCAATGAAGAATTTCCTAGTTGCAACCTCCATCAACTTGTATGCTTTTCCATCTCCAGCAGAATGCATTCTCTACTTTGGGCTTGGAAGGCCTTCCTCTTGTCAAGTGGTACTCTGGCCCAAGATTTGGAACCAAAACCTCTCAAATGAGAGACATTGGGCTTATACCCATGTAGTGCTTCGAATGAAGTGGCCCCAACCACTGATTTATGAGGCACTATGTTATGCAAATATGAAGCACAATTTACAGCTTCTGCCCAAAGAGAAGGAGGGAGATTATTACCATGGAAAAGGAATGCTTCCATCTCCTTCAATGATCTATTCTTCCTCTCAGCCACACCATTTCGCTATGGTGTGTATGGAATTGAGTGTTCCATTTGAATCCCCTCTAATTCACAGAAATAATGAAATTCTCTTTTGATGTACTGTCCTCCTTTATCAGATCTTATGGACTTGATTATCTTACTGAATCTATTCTCATCCATAGCTTTAAAAAATTTAAAAATATCAAAAACTTATGGTTTTTGTTTCAGAATGTAGATCCAACAGTACCTAGAACAATCATCAATAAAGGTGAGGAAATACCTACAACCATTAATGGATTTTGTAGGCATAAGTCCAGCCACATCACTATGTATAAAATCAAGTATAGAGGCAACTCTATGTGCCTTTCCAACTTCATACCTCTTCTCTGGATGCTTAGCTACCAAGAAACCATAACATATTCCATCGAAAGTTTGGAGAGAGGTAAACCTTCAACCATTTTATCATTGTGGAGTTGCTGGAGATATTTGAAATTGAGATGGCCAAATATTACTGGTGTTTTTAGCATGAGGCAATAAAGATGTAGGAGGTGAGACAGGTAACAAATGTGAGAACTCATAAGCTTTAGTAGAATGATTTGCAATACCTTTCGCTATGAGTTGTCCAATGGATTTTTCTGTGATCTCAACTGAATTTGAGTCGAATGTAAATCTCTTGGGAGAGGCTGTATGGGTCATCTGATAAACATACAACAAATTAGATGCAAGGGAGGGCACATATAGAAAATTTTTGAGCTCACCATGCTTGGCTTTGCCTGAGCCTCTCCCTTCTGCTAGAATTTGGGAATCACCTCCCATGTGAATATTAGGCCCTTTTTATAGTGTGAGGGTAGAGAAAGATTCTTTGGAGGAAACCATGTGGTTGGATTCTCCGGAATCAATAAAATATGTTGTTGATTGAATAAGGCTAGCCTTCAAGGCATGGAACCTTTCATCATCTTCTGTCTATGGTCCTTCATCATGATTATTTGATCTTTATGGGAGAGTAATTCTATTCTACTTGAGGAGGGTAGTCAACTGTTCAACTTGCTTGTTCATGCAAGAGTCTTCTGGATGAAAACCCATCATACAACAGGAACACATCTTCTTTTCAAACTTCTTCTTATTCTTAAATCCCAAATCTCGTTCAGAAGTCTTCTAATTCTCTTTAGGCTTCGAATCAGCTGCTTTAGGCTCTCTCCCCTTAGATTTCCCTTTAGCTTGTGCTTTGGTAGAGTCTGTCACTAGGAGATCTTGATTTTTGGAAGTCTTGATGACTCCCATTTAGATCAACTTCTCTTTCTCCTTTATTAATGACTCAGAAAAGGAATCAAGTGAGGGCTTCTTCCAATTGGGAATGAAAGCCCTTCCGGAATGGAAGATTGAGACAAATACATAATACTCAGAGCCTATTTTGTTGAGTATGGAGAGCACATGATGCTCATCCTTTCTTTCTATTCCACATTGTCTGCATTAAAGTGCAAGGAACTTTAATTTAGTAAATATTTGTTGGATGGTATCGAAACTGCTGGGATGTAATGCTACCATCTCGTTCTCCAGAATGTGTCCCCGAAGCCCATATTGCTTTCCAAAGAAGATTTCAAGATTCTCCCAAGCTTGCATGAAGTCCCCAAACCTTCAAGGTGAAAGAGGATATCTCTGGATATGTGAGTACATATGTAACCAAAATATTCATCTAAGCGGTTTAGAAACTTGTTTCTCTCAACTGGATGATGGGGCTCAACCTCCCTTCCAAGTATTATCCTGAAGTAGCCCTGCTTGCATAAGGCTAGCTTCATATATACCCTCCAATCAACATAATTGAAGGGTGTTAGGATCCGAGGTGTAGAATTTTGAGAATCCATAATTCTCCTGCTAGAAAAGACAATATCTTCACACAAGCTATGTAGCACATGTAGAAATTTCACTGCATAACCAAAATCATTCGAAATATATTATAATGAGGCCTTCCCTCTCGACATGAACACTTTCTTAGGGTCCGTCACACCCGCACCGCCACTCTGGATAAATTCAGAGGAAGCAAGGCACTCTTTACAGGACTTATGTGGAAACCCAACTTCTTATGGTGTTCAATGGAGAGTAGACATACAGCTTGCTTGAGATGGCTGTAACATCCATAGTTGGATATTCTCAATTAAGTAATTTCTGAAATAACCCACATATACGTAGATAATAAAATATGAATAAATTGATAGATTGTCCTCAAATCCTTATAATGTTTCTGCATCATTTTTTGTGGTGTCGCAGTTGACAAAACATGTCGATACAAACTACTAAGAGTTGAGCACAACTTTTGATATGTGGACGAATTAATCCATCCCAAATTGATTTGTTTTGGACTGTTGGAATTCCGTACTGATCTATCGTTAGGATATTTGATCACATTCGTACCGCTATCTTTCGACATTTCCCACTTTTTAGAATATCTGATTTTATGGTTGGGATGTCGATATGGAATTTTCACAATGTAATTTTCTTTTACGAGTGTCATTTTTTTAGCATTGATCTGAGCAGAAATTTGTATTTTTTTATCTCTTGATGTGTTAAGGTTTCATTATGTATCTTTTCCAACTTGTTTTCTAGCTACATGTTATCATTTTGAAACTTCTTAATCACTTCTACATGTGATTTTTTGTCATCTTTAGACTTCTCAAGTTGTTCCTTAAGATCTTTCTTATGCCTTCTGATACAACAATTTTCTTCCTATTTGTCTAGAATTTTTCCTTCAATGTATTCCATAGATTGTTTTGTCTTCTGACTACTTTTCAACTTCTTAATTTTTGTGACTAGTGTCTTGTTATGATTTGTTAATCTGAAAATTTCTTTGGAATTGCTTGATAACACCTTGTTGACTTTTGTCAGTTCTAACTTATGTGTCTTTTTATTGTCGTCATACTGCTGCTGGAGTTTTTATTTTTGTTGTTTATGATGACGTAACTCTATTTCTTGATTTTCTAACTTCATTCGGACTTGAGCCAATTCAACATCTTTTTCCATGATGAGTTTCTTTAGATGCTTTATTTCTTCTTCTAATTCATTATCGCATCCATATGGTGATTTGTTGTCATTTTTTGACTTTCTGATCTCATCTTCTAAGTTTTGATTATGAATTTTTAAACATGATATTTCTTTATCTTGATGAGATAACATTTTCTTGTTATCACTTATGGTTCGTTCTAGCTATCTATTTTGATTCCATAAGCAACGATTCTCATTGTCTCTCCACTCTTTCAACCACTTATGCGTCTCAATGTCAACTTGTATACTTTTATTGATCGCCTTATATTTCTCTAACTCGTCCACTGTTGTTTGTAGCTGTGACTTCATTTTTGAATATGTAGGTGCCATTGTTTGTGACTGTGTTTTTACTTCACTTTTGTCTTCTTTTATTTTTCTCCCTTTTTTTAACCTTCCTTTTTTTATGGCAATCTTCCTTCTTCTTCTCTTTTTTTTTTCCAATAGTTTTGTAAAATGCGAGTAGATTAGGTGGGGAGTTCAAATCTCACTTGCTTCTTTGTAGTTATTATTATGCACTTTTTATATTCAAACCCAAACCCACTTTAAGAAACAGCATGTGGTTTCACACTTACCTTCTTTTTTTAACTTTTGTCTTTTCTTTTCTTTTACCTCTTTTTTTGGGGGGGCGTTACTTTTACCCCTTTTTTTGTTTTTTAAGGACAAAGTCCTATTTTTTTGGGAAACCCAAATCTACACACGGTGTAAATAATGTTGTCCAAGGTCCGTATAGCTCTGATACGACTGTAACATCCATAGTTGGATATTCTCAATTAAGTAATTTCTAAAATAACGCACATATCCGTAGATAATAAAATATGAATAAATTGATAGATAAGTCCAAATTACAATTGAGGGCCCATTATTTATATTTTGGCGGAATACCCTTTCATTAAGAGTCATGTCTTTTCGTAAAGACATTATTAATTATTTTAATTATTATTATTTATTTTATATGTATTTTGATGTTTATTATTATTATTGTTGTTGTTGTTGTTTGTTGTTATTATTTAAGTTTGTTACAATGGCTCTGATACCATGTTAGAATTGTCGTTCCATTTAGATAATCAGTCAATGAGTCCAAATTATTGATGCAATGAATATGATTGAATTATACAAACTGAACAAATCAAATCTCACAGGAAACATACAAGCATTGCTCATAGAATTATAGTATTATCTTCATTACATAATCCGGTGTTACAATAGTGTTACGTCATAGGAAAGAATTCGAATCATTAGGGATGAATTCAAATCTACAAACTGGATGTGACTATATCTGACTGCTTGGCTAACTAAATATGTCTAAATCACTATCAAAGTCCAAGTAGTTAACTCCATATGTCTAATCCAGTCAAACAATCAGTTATAATCAGTCTAACTAGTCTAACTGCAAGTGGTAGGTGTGAAAATGAGCCTCCGTGCAAGAAGCCATGCATAACTGGCGCTAACTGAAAGTGAACTAATTGAATGTCACTGAGGAATAACTAAGCTTAACTAGTTACCAACTCCAACTAACTAAAGAGATTAGTGCCGGGACTTTTAGTGGCTCCTAAAATGTAGGGATTGTCCTAGGAGGTGCCTAAACCGATGCATGCAAGTGCGGTCAGTCTCAGTTAGCTTCTATCGGTGTTCCCCACACTTTAGTGACTGGTACATGTGGCCCCATTAGGCCAAGTGGACCCAATGGTACTAGTGGACCCAATAATTAATAAAAGACTCCTAAGTTAGGCTAAAATAATCTAATAGACAGTTTGGTTAAGGGAGGATCAGAAATCCTAATAGTGAGATCTTGTCATTTGTGTCAGACGTGCCGATATCGAAGGGATTTGCATGCTGCAGCCCACGTGTTGTCCTGATGTTGCGTGTTGTAGCACGTACAAATAGAGTTAAACACACATTGTTTTGGGTTTTGACTATTTTGGGGCCAATTTGGACTCTATATGCTCTCTGGATATTGTGAAGATGCCTTATGTTGGATGCATGTTGTATGTTGATGAAACTTTATAGTGTGAATCGTGAAATTTCTGCAGGTGTGCAAGTTTTTCGTGATAACAACCCCAAAACATTAGTTTTACATTATTGAAAAACCACATTGAGCATACCATATTCATTATGGTTCTATTCATCCTTTCTACCACACCATTTTGTTGAGGGTTATAAGGAAATGAAGCTTGATGTGTGATCCCATGTTGACGAAGTTAGTCTTCAAAATCATTAGAAATGTATTCTTTTCCATTATCACTACAAAGTGTGCTAATATAAGATTGTTCTTGATTTTCTATCCATGCATGAAAATTCTTGAATGTTTGAAATGATTTAGATTTTGTCTTTAACAAGTATACCCAACACATTCTGGTATAGTCATCAACCAAAGTCATGAGGTATCTATTACCATTTCTAGAAGGAATAGACATTGGACAACATAAGTCATAGTGAACCAACTCTAACTTTCTACATGATCTAAATTTTTACTCTTGGAATGACTGCTTACTATCTTTGCCTAGTATTCATGCATCACATTTGTTCATCTTCCTAGGAGTGGTGGGAAAACCAAAGACACCATTATTTCTCAACAAACAAATACTATTATAATTCAAATGACCATATATAGTATGCCATAACAAACTAGATGACAGATTACCATCTCCATGTCGAGAGAGGTAGGCAAAGTTTTGAGCTCTTGCAGATGATCCTTTCAACTTCAACAACTTCACATCTTGATATTTGGTCATGATGACCTTGTTATCAAAAGAATTCCTTATCTCTATGATTCCATATAACATATGATGGAATGGCCTTACTATTGAATTACACTAAGGACAACAAGCTTCTTTGCAACTTTGGAAGATAGAGAACATTACACAACATAAAGTCAGGGAATCCAGGAAGCTTGAGACTGATGGAACCAATTCCCTTTGGTTTGAGGATATATTTTTGAGCAAAATATGCTATGCCATTTACAATGTTATTCAGTTATTCAAACCAATATTTTCTAAAGTTCATGTGGGAGGTTGCAACAGTTTCAAGCAACAATGCATCTTTGCAAGATGAAAAAGAGGTGATTTCAATTATTCCAATATTACAATGTGCAAAAATACAATGAGTAGATACAAGAGTTTACTGACATCTTGGCTCTTACTCTTGTCTTATTTCTTCTCATTATTCCTAAGCTACAATAGAGATGTTAATTGGCAAGAATACTTGGGCTAGACCTTTAAAAGGAGGCCCTCTTCTTTCTGTCGATAATAAATAATGAACATTGTCTCTTGTAATTGCAGGGGGTTGGGAAAGACTTTGAAAGCTGAAGTTGTTAAAGACCTCTTAAGAATGGCTTCTCCTGATGTTCTTCTACTCCAAGAGACAAAAATACAAGAGGACAATCTTCTTTTCTTAAGCAAAAAGAATTGTAAAAAAAATGAAGGGAAGGCTGTGAGTGCATGGGATTCATCTGGGGGACTTGCAACCCTGTGGAAAGAAGAAATTTTCTCATTGGAAAAATCATTTGAAACGTAGGACTAGATATTTACTGAGCTCCGACACATTCCAAGTAAGATATCCTTGGCTATTTTTAATCTTTACGTACATGTAAATTTTCAAGAGAAAAGAGAATGCTGGAATTCTTTGGTAGATTTTCTTGCTGAAAATGCTCTATCAAATATTATTGTGGCTGGTGATTTAAATATCACATTGGATCCAAAACAGAAAAAAGCAGGAGTATGCGGGAGAGATCCCATGCACAAATTGGTGGAGAATCTCATTTTATTATGGGACCTGATAGACTTTAAACCAAAAAGAGGCCGATACACTTGGACTAATAATTGAATAGGAGCAACAAATATCTCAGCCAGGTTGGATCGATTTCTAGTTCAGAGATCTTTTTTGATGGAAAAAAAAGATCATTTTCTCCAGTATCTTTCCAAAACTTACTTCAGATCATAAACCAATATTGCTGCAGCTAGAGGATGAAGAAGACCTCGGCCCAATACCCTTTCGGTTCAGTCCTTTGTGGATAGACAGAGATGGTTTTTTTCCCATAATAACCAAGGCGTGGAGCATCCGAGTCACTAGGTCACTAAATTTCGCGTGGGAAAGGAAATTAAAAAATACCAAATCAACGTTAAAGTATTGGGTAAAGCACTCTCTTAAAAATCCAATCAGCGATAGAAAAGAGGCTTTGTAAAAATTGGAGGAGATTCAAATGGAAATGAAAGGAACAAAAATCACCTCTTCCATGCTGGAAAAAGAGAAAAAATCTCAGTTTAATTTTTTTTGAGCATTTAGGCAGGAAGAAGAATACTGGAGATTGAAGTCTCCCAGTATATGGTTGAAATCGAGAGATTAGAATGCCTCTTTTTTCCACAAGTCGTATAGATCCAGAACCATAATCATATATTGGAAATCTCCTCTTTGACTGATGAATATTTTAAATGAATTTCTCAAATTAAACAAGCGGTTGAAGCTCATTTTCAGAGCATGTATAAAGAGGATGGCTATATTGATTCAGATTTAACCTTAGAATTTCTATCCAACATTCCTAGTTTGGTGAGTGCGGAGGAAAATGGTGAGTTAATGAAGCCTTTTATGGAGGAAGAGATCATTGATTTTATATGGTCTATGGAACCAGATAAAGCCCCCAGGCCTAGACAAATTATCTTTTCATTTTTATAGAGTTTGTTGGACAGTAATCAGAAAAATATTTACTCAGCATGATTAAATCATTCCAGTTAAAAGCCAAAGTTGGTGGATGTACCAAATCCACCTTCCTTTCTTTAATTCCTAAAGAAGTTAAACCAACCACTTTTGATTGATTCAGACCTATTTCACTTTGTAATGCATCTTATAAAATCTTATCTAAACTCTTAGCTAACTGACTCAAACCTCTGCTTGGGAAGTTGATCTCACCTCTTCAAGGTGGATTTGTAAAAGGGAGACACATTTTGGACAATGTGATTCAAGTTTAGGAAGCCATGCATTCCAGCTTTCACAGAAAGGAGAAGGACATGCTAATAAAACTTGGTATGGCAAATGCTTTTGACAGGGTAAAGCTATCCTTTATTTACAAAGTTCTTAGTTAATTTGGATTCAGTTTTGCATTTATAAATTTGATAAAAGCTTGTACCGAGAAACCTTGGATAGCACCATTCATAAATGGAAGACCAATAAACTTCTTTGAAGCATCCAGGGGTCTTCGAGAGGGTTGTCCACTCTTGCCGTTTTTATATAGTCTAATGGCTGATACTTTGAGTAGAAATTTAACTACAGGAAAAAATGATGGGATTATTTTGGGAATCAAGTCACCAAGTGGAGTAGAATCTATCAACCATGCTCTATTTGCGGATGATACACTGCTTTTGAGAGGGGATTCGCTAAGGTTGGCAAGAATATTTAAAGAAATTATGCAACATTTTTGCATTATTTTAGGGGCTCTTATTAAAAATAGGAAGAGTGTTGTGTATGGCTGGAATGTAGAGCACTCATCAATTGCAAACATTTCACAAATTTTAGGCTTTGATGGATTTGACACTTGGGACAAGGTCAAGTATTTGGGTCTTCCATTAACCTTGGGACAAAACAACCCTTCTCTTTGCTTGGAAATTATTAGAAAGATAAAAGTGAAGATTGCCTCGTGGGGTGGGCATTGGCTCACGAAGGCAGGGAATCTTATTTTGATTAAGTCATTTCTCTCAGCTCTCCCAATTTATCAATCCTCTCTTCTTCTGGCTCCAAAAGAGATTATGGAACATATATCCAAGCTGATCAGAGATTTCCTCTTGAGAGGTGGTAAAGGAAACCAGAGACGAATGCATTTGGTTAAATGAGATATTGTTAAAAAACCTGTTATAGAAGGTGAATTGCAAATTAGAGATCTAGGATTGGATAATCTTGCTATGGGAGGAAAACTGTTGTGGAAACTCTTCTCTTATAAACAACAACCGGTTAGTCAATTGTTTTGGAAAAAATATCTTAAAGGAGGGACTTTAAGGAATTTATAACTAACAAATACTCCTAAATGTGCTATAACATGGAATTTATGTAGACGAGGATTAGACTTCTTTAATCAACATCTTTACCACATACCTGGAAATGGCAAGAAAACTTTACTGTGGGATGAAAAAATCAAAGGCAACACTCCATTAAATTCTGATTCATCACATGTAGAGATCAAGCCCTGACTAGTTAACAAAGGTTTTTTACGACTGCCTGATATTACATCTTGGGACATCAAAGGAAATTGGGCAACGTGGGCACTCCCAGCTCTTCCAGAACATGGACACCCCCAGCTATTAGCTCAACTCAATTCGCTGATGGTTAAATTGACAGGATTGGCACCAATGCACTCAACGTGAAAGGACGTGCTGGGATGGGGAACATCAAGAAAATTCTCGACAACTCACGATTTTCAGGCAATTCAGACCAATTCAATTTTATCCCACAACACATCTTTTTGGAAAACAGTATGGCATTTACCCAATATTCCAAAAGTAAATTTTTTACTTGGATTCTCATTCATCAGAAAGCTCTAACATGTGAAACCCTGTTAAGAAGAGGATTTTTTGGACCATTCAGATGTTGTTTTTGTTATCAAGCTGCAGAGACTTTAGAACATATTTTTGTTGGATGCATTTTTACTCAGAAAGAATGGGCACATTTCTTGAGTGGGCTGCTGGTCTCAACTCCTTCAAATATTGAACCTGTTAGTCTATTTGCAAACTAACAGTCCAGGTATCTAGGTATTCTTTCAACCATTCATTAATGGAGGAAAATTTGGGAAATCCATTCCAAAATTTTTATGGTGGAAAATTTGGTTAGCAATAAATGGTTTGATTTTTAACAGCAAATCCACAAAACCATAAATTTTAGCAATAAAAGCTAAGGCTCTGCTATTGGAAGTTGATGGAAATAATCAAATTGATGCCATTAAATTCAAAGTTGAGCATAATTGGCTTGGATTGCTACAGGTGGATAAAATTCAGTTGGGCTCTGGTAGGTCTGTTATTAAACCATTTTGGCAGGTAAGACTGCCGGAAAAAAGAATTTTCAAAATGGTGGCAAAGGAATAATAAAGTCTCAATCTTCTTCGATGGAGCGTCAAAAGGAAATCTGGGGAATGTTGGGGCAGGGGGATTGATTTTCTACCCGGGAGGAAGGCTACAACCATTTTTACTTGGGGATTAGGACAACTTACAAATAATCAAGCATAAATATTTTCTCTTCTAAAATCCTGTCAACTCGCAAAAGAAGATGGACATAACAACCTTCAAATATTTGGAGATTCATAAATCATAATAAAAGTTTTAAACTCTGCTACAAAGCTCAACAATATTAGGTTGAACGTGACTATGTAAAGACTGCACTTTATCTTGATAGACTGTGTCTCTGTCTCCTCTTATCACATTTTTCACGAATTGAATAAAACGACAGATTTCAAAGCAAATCAGGGTTGTCTTCTTCTTCAAAGAATGCTAAGTTCGAATGACGGACCTAGTATGATGCATCACATTCCATAATTTTGAAACGAGAAGCTTTGGAAACAAGAAACTATATATCTATGAATAGATGTAACTGGGTGAAGGTCCATCAAACTTCTTTATCAATAAAAAAAATATTAGTTTTAGTTAAAAAAATATATCAATTCATAAATGACAATTTTTTTTTATAAAATATTTAAAAGCAACACTTAAACTGGAAAATATATGAAGTATAAACAAGCTTTTACATAGGGCAACTTTCTCACTAAAAAATCTCTCATATAGAGCAACAAGAGGAAATTGAAAAACAAAGTTTGTGAAATTTAACAGCAGTAGGATATATCCTCTTGTGGAGTAGTTTCTAACATACTGATTACATAGTAAGTGGAAAAAATACATAACTTAATATCTTGAAAATAGACCAGGGTTGGGCATTCTTGGAGATGGGTTCCTTGTTCTCCTGCATTTCTACCGAAACTTCCTCCATAGGAGTAGTCCCATCTTGTGTTCTAGTTCCAACCTCTTGCGCCTCCAAAGCCTCCAAACTATCCTGCAACTCAGACAATGACTTTTTCAAGAGCTTGAACCTGGACTCATTCCCCTTATTACTGAGCATAAAATGTTCCTGCTAGATTTAAAAAAAATATGGAATCACCTTCTGTTGAGGCCTGGAAAATCGCAGGCGGAAACAGTAAGGGATTCTCCCCAATCAACGTTCCCAACTAACCTATTGACTGTTTGGTATAGGGAATCCGTTCGGTTTACGGTCCGGCCACCATAGGTCAAAGTAACAAAAGGGTTTATCGGTTGCGGCCCGGTCCACCGGAATTTGTATTTTTGACTTGAGAGTGGGATGCAAGTGTCTACCTAATTATGCAGGGTGGTGAAGGATGCAAGGAGCATTCACAAAGTGATGCGCAGGTTCTTACCTCTCGTCTTAGGCTCACTAGCATCTGAGTCACACATGCAGCACTGAGATGAGCTAACTACCTATCTATCTACCTATCTATCCCCGGGGAGCCAACTTGTAACTCATATATGAGTAATGTGAGTGTGTACACATGATAAAAGCAATTACAGATAGCTGACATTTACTTTTATAAGCATGGACAAATGAAAGATATTTCAACAACCAGATAGCTAATTGTTTATGATTAGCTTACATTACTCATGGTGGTTATTTCATAAAATAAATCAGAAATCATATAAACAAAGACATAGGTCGTAAAGTTAGAACGATCTCACGATTCATGGATACAATGCTGGAAAACAAAATAGTTCATATTCCGACTATCCATGGGAAAACATTGAAACCCCACCAATATTCTTTCAACAGGAAAACTGTAAATTTTTATTGCAAAAGGAAATAGTTCTTCTTACAATCGTCATCCAGTCTTACTGGGGAAAAAAGCCCCTTTTTCTCTCTACGCTTCCTACTTTTATACAAAAATGCAAAATGGTTGGGCTGCCCAAAGTGACCTTTGGGCTTCCCAACCTTTAGTTTTCCCAATGCCTCATTTTCAAAAAGCTTTTACAAAATTATTAAATTATTACAAAGTCGACCAGTCCTTTATGAGGAGGGTCCCGCCTGACCATCTAAGAACTTCTTCCACGTTGTTTCTTCAGCAGCAATGCCTTCGAATGCGCATGGCTCCAGGAACTGAATGTTGATTTCGAACTTTTCAACTTGGTTCTTGATGGCATCGATCCTTGCTGGGCTCAACCGAAGCTGATCTTCTAGAAACCGCATACTAACGGCTGCGTGGCCTACCTCGTTCTTCAGTACTAGGTCATCAATGGTTCTAATCTGCTGAGTTCTGGCCTCTACATCTTGATATCTTTTCTCTAATATTTCCATAAAGGCCTCATGGTCCGGGAGCTCTGCAAGCCTATGCTCAGCCTCTGTTTGACATCGATTGTACGTATTTAGGAGCCTTCTAAAATACTCTGAGCATCCTCCCTGCGTCTTTTTTACAGCCTTCTTGAAGTCTTCTGCAGTACTGATGGTGAACTCTACCGGGTTGTGATCTCTCTTGAGGGCTTGATGGTCTTTTGCTGGTAGCCCTTCTGGAGTCTCAGCATCATCCTCCGGCCTTGCCATTCTGGCACTCAAAACCTTAAGAACCTCCTGAGATCGATCAACGAAGTATGAGGCAGTTTCCATGATCTCTTCTAGCCTGCTGTCAATCTGAAGGACTTTGCACCTCTCTTCTTCTAGAGCAGTCTGCAGTTGTAGCATTTGAGCCTTTTGAGCCAGGACATATTATTTAAATGGCTCCAGATTTACCTGCTGTTCCTTAGCTGCCTCCAGATTAGCAGTCAGAGAAGCTAGCTGCTCTTTCAGTTCTTTGGTGTATGAATCATTGGACTCATAGATGATCTTCTGCTGCTCCTCCAGCTCTATCACATTTGACAGTAACTGCTCCTTCTCCTTCCTTAGACTTTGGGCTTCCTGTTGTACATTTTCTAAGGACTCATGTGCTGTTCCCTTGGCTTGAATCTCCACTTGAAGGGCATGGAATTCACCTTTTGAGGATTCCAGTTCCCTTTGATGTGTTCATATTTCCTCTTGAGTCTATTACCCTCATCTCTTTCTTTTCTCAGTGTGTCTTTTAGCTGAGCATAGGTCTTCTTAGCTGACTCTAGTTCAATCATCACCTTGTTTATGTTATCTGTGGAAGCATCGATTAGTGCAGCCCCAGCTCTTATCGTGAGCCTAGGATCCTTGTCTGTCCCTAGCATGACCGCTGTATCTGTTACCATCCTTCCTGATAGGTCTTTCGCTTCAAATTTCTTTTCTGTCCTCCTCATTATTCTTTTGGTGGCCCTGTCATAATAGACATTATTAAAGTCGGGGACTTCCTCTCCCTTTTTCTGGATGAAAGGCGCTAGTTGGAACGTAGGAGCCATAAGGGTGCTGGCAGCAGGTATTTGAAAGGTCGGCACCTCGGGGTTTTCCTCCTCCTGGGTCTGTCCTGTTGGCGTTTCAGAAATTGACTGTTGTGTTAACTTCATTCTTTCAGCCTCTTGCTTTTGGAGCTCTTCATCTAGATTTCTCTTTGCTTCTTCAGCTTCCTGTCTAGCTTCCTCCTCTGTTTCTTTGGCTGCCTCTTGTGCTCTTTCAGCTGCTTCTTGGGCAGCTTTTCTTTTTTCTTCTTCTCCTTTCTGCAGCCATTCTGCATCTTCCTATTCTAGCTTTTGGGCCTCTTCCTGTCTCCTCTTGGCCTCTTCTTCAGCTCTGGACTGCTCAGCTCTGGCTTGCTCAGCCCGTTTTCCACCCTTGGTGGGGTTCTTAGGCTTAAACCTCCTTCTCAGAGCTGTCAAGTTAGGGGCACTTCGAAAGACACATTCTTCCTTGTCAAAGTGGTGAGTGTACTCAAAATGTACTTTATGTTCTTTACAGTGCTCTGCCATTTTACCATGAGTATCATTCCTTCGGAAAGGCATCTCACCAAAATGGAACTTCTCCAATTCTTCTATGAACTCCGCAACTTTTTTTACCTTGGCAAATCTGTAGCTACCTAGTTTGAATGGCAGTGGAGGATATGTAGCCTTCTTTTGTTCAAAAAGGTAATTCCCTATTCCATCAATGAATACTTTCCTGACTGCCTCTTTATGAATAATATAATCTGTTGTGTATTTGGGCAACAGTAAGGGGCATTTCGTGCCACTAAACATTCTGATTTACATGCCATTCTCAGTCAGGAAATAGTCTGCATGCTCTCCTATTACCTGCATAGCCTCCTCTGACATACAGTCACATTCCTTCTAGAAGATGAGTGTGTAGAGTGGCATAATGAACTGCTCGCAGACCTCCCTGTAGTGGCTATGGTACTGTTGAGCCCACAATGGTCTATAGGCGGCATACACAGGCATCCTTTCCCTGTCCCAGACACACTTGAGACCAGGGAAAGGCTGGTTGCACAGTATACAATATACCAATATCGAGCTCATGTAGAATTCAGAATTTTTCTTGGATTCTCCTCCCAAGGCAGCGGCCACGCAAGAAGAAAGACTGCTTGATACCAGGATGGCCCAATTGAAGACTGTCCCTTGGGTCGCCACATGAAACATGATGGGTATCCATTCGAATTTGAAGAGTCTGCCATGAGCCCTCCCAAAGATCCTGTCAAGCATCAGGGCTACAAATCTGTAAGGAGCCCTCAAGCTCGCTGTATCATACTCACTAGTTGCTCTATACCGATAAAGCTTTGCCTACAAAGAGCATCTTCTTCAGGGTTTCCACCAGATCCATCCTGATGTTATCCAGCCAGTCATCAGATAGAAATATTTGAGGTTCTGGTAGATGATAGGCCAACGCCACATATCCTGGGCTAAATGCAGCATAGCCCTGGCCTTCCACATTTCCTATGAGCATGGTGGCTGTATTTGTATGGGGCAGAATCCATCTAATCACCTCAGAGCAAGAGAACAGCTCTGGTCTGATAGCCACCTTCATGATGGCGGATTTTGGTATGTTCGCATAGATGGGTTCTTCTTCGAGACCCATGTCGGGAATCTCCCTGCGGGAAATTAATCTATAAATCTCACCCCATTTGTATTCAGGCTCGACACCAGAGACACATTGGGTGTCTTCATATGTGTATTCTTTCTTTGTGACGACCTCTACATCTAGTTGTTCTTCGACTATAGGGGCCTTCTTCTTCTGCCTTTTGGACATTGTAAGTTCCTCCTGCCATGTATAACATTGTGACATTGAGCAATTCGAATTTCAGACATTGTGTAGCAGTTTATTCCTTCTCAAGTGTATCATGATAGTAACCAGTTAATGGAATTAAGACATAAGCCCTTTGGGCTGAGTAATCAAACTAGTATGCAATACTGTGCAATGTGCTATTATCCTATGTCTAGTATGCTAATGTTCAGTGCAATAAATGCATACATTGTTCAGCTCTATAATGCCTTGAGACTAGGGTGCAATATTCTATGAGCTGATCTATATGAAGCACACTTAGTCCTGAGCAATCTACCACTGTTGCATAATACAAAGATTATCAACCATACTTATTTATACCAGTACTAAATCTACACTATTTGGCAACATGCCACTTTTCTCATGATAGCAATACATTGAAACAAACATGTATATCATATGCAAGGTGTGACATTTAGCTATTATTCTATTGCATAGCGAACATAGCGAAGGCTCGTGCCAGTCAACATTTTAACCATAAAACCCAGCAGAACCAAGACTAAAGAAGACTCATGCGACTTACGGTGGAATAGTTATATTAACTTGACTAAACATTTTGTGGGGATTACTTTCACTTTCTGCACCAGATACTTCCATAAAACACTACCGCATTGCTTTCAATTAACGCATTGTAACGGCGACACCTCCCCTTTGACCAGATAGGGGTTTAGGTGACGGAGCACAAAGGGCTGGGAGGGGTGGCGCAATTGACACAGGCTGTGGCTTGAGCTGTGAAGGAACAACACTGGTGACCGTAAAATCCTCTCAAAAACCTAGCCCCCCCCCCCAGCAAACTACGGGTCCAACATCAAGCTTCGACGAGGTCGAGCAGAAACGTGTAGGTGAAACGGCTATGGTGCAAAGGCCAGGTAACGCGTCATGGAAACAACAGTTGAAAAAAACCCTTAAAGCCATGCTCAGACCTGTCTATCCTCTACTTATCATGACTGTGAAGGAAGGCTTGGCATAGATGGCGTAACGGCCGTCTGCGCCGAAACCCCTCAACTCCTATGTGCGCGAGGCGGTAAGCTAAATAGGGCGACGAGACAGAACTGCTCAGAAGTTTAAACCGCCCCCCACATGGTCAAAAGATAAAATATATAAGATTAAGACCTAGCTGGGTGAGGGAAATCGCCGGGAACATCCAAACCACGGGAGAAAACCAATAATAGTTTAAGTGTAATGGGAAAACGATCAAAAAGACCTACCTGGTAACCCGACGAATACGGTGAGTCGACGACGGTTGGAATTCTACCTCTGCCACCTGGAAGCTGGTACAATGACAGCGGGGCCTTCTTCTCTCCAGAGAACGACAACTCAGCGCAATAATGCTCAACGCGACAGTGCTCGGCAGCAAAAATAACAATATAAAAACCGAACCGTTGTCCCCGTATATATAAACTCTTACACGTGCGAGGAGACAAGAAATCGGGCGTCGGATGCTTTTCACATCGGCAGCCGAGAGTGGTCTTCCCACCGCAACGGTGGAAGGGCACAACTTCTACCAAGCCGGGTATGCACGTATGGCGGGAAATAATCGAATGATCGGCCATCGAATGGATTTCCAATCGGGAGGTGAAAGCTCAGAATTAGCCGCAATGGCAGGATAGAAGATGGCAAAAGCTTTCACTTTTGTTACCTGCATCGGACGTCAGGAGGATTTCACATCGGATGGCGAAAGCTCAGAAGCATCTGCAACGGCGGGATGAAAGATCGAAAGATCGTCTGATTCCTAATCAGAAAATCGCCCGCCGTAAATAAAAAGATCGGCAGTCGGAAGGCTCTTCAATCGGGGGGGGGGGGGGGGGGGGGGAACTTGAAAACTGCCGCAACGATGGAAAAAAAGAACAAAACAACTTCCGATTTCAATAAGGCTTCAAGTACGTTCAACAACAACAATCCGGCTAGTTTCCAATGGCTCTCCAAGGCAGCAAGCAGAGCAGTCCAATCATTAAAACATTCTGAGAAATCATTGCGTAAAAGTAGGGAAAAAAGAACAGGCTAATCCAAAACAAAGGAGGGCCCCCAAAATTTTTCATAATTTTGGGAAGTTGTTGCAGGTGCAACAATTGGCGACTACCTAGTGAACTCCAGATATTTGAATTAACCTTTCCCCAGCTCAAGACTGTTTGACTAAAATCGAAATCTTCTAGATGTTTGCATTCCTAAGCCAGCCCATATTATGCATTAAATTACTCAGAAGAAGCCCAATCTTTCGGGAGAAGGTAACATCAGCAGTGTTTTAGGTCTGAATAACTCTTTTGAGGCCAAATAAATGAGGTTTATTTAATCTGCCCTTTGGTAGTTACAACTTAGACACCATAGGATTGTAACAGAGGGAAACAATGCCATCCTTTTGTTCCTCATTCCCATGCCAATTGCACTTTCGTGCCTTTTGAACCTTAGTTCTTTTGATATGAGTCCTCCTTCAGGCCTTTCCTTACTGAATTTTCATTCAGGATCCTCTATCCCATAGTGTCCTTTTGTGTGAACAGTATACTTCATATTTCAGTTCACGGATGAAGAGGATCTCATGGCCATCTAGTACTTTATGCTTTGATATTAAGGCTTTTTCAAGATCTGCTTTGATATGTCTTGTTTCTTTCAGGAGTCTTGACTCTTAATAGCTTTTATCCTTTTCTTAATTTATGGCATGGGATCATTTATATATGATATACTGTTTCACTCTGCTTCCTTTCCGAGGGTCTTTTGCTGTCCCTCCCTTGGGTATTTAAGATGTGAAATGGATGGAGCCTCAAAATAGTACCTCTGACCCTTTTCACTTCTGAGTTATTTACAGGGGTTAATTAAGACTTCAATGAATGCGTTGCCAGCTAGGAACAATACTACTAGAAGACGTCCTAAACTTTTAAGCACAGTCTTTTGCTCAGGACTTTAGTTACCACAGAACCCTGATGTTTCCATTGCAACCAAAAGTTTGCCTCTTATTCAAAACCAAAAGGAAAACTAGCAAAGCTATAAAATAAAATAAAACAACATTAAATCAAATGATCAAAAGAAAAGCATCAAAGCCACAAACAATTTATTTATGTACAAAGCACCAGAAACAAAAAAATTATTGCCCACCCCTGAAAATCTTTAATCATAATGAGTTAAAGGATGGGTTGAATCATAGACATGAGATACCTAACCATGGTCTATCTGTGCTGTTTTTGAAACTGAACACATGTCTACAATTCTATAATCATCTCTCACAGCCTGAGGAATTTGAAGGAGTTCAGGCTGGGTGTCAATCGTGGAACTGGCCTTTCTTGAAGTGTGATGTCTCAGCTTACACTCAGTCAGATAGTTTCCCAAAATAGAATCAGCAGACTCATTTCCTTCCCCGAGCCTAGTGACATTGTGCTTCATATAGGGTTCTCTTAGAATCTTAATCAGGTTTGGGCTACCCTTTTGAGGTAACCACAAGTGAGACCAATCTGAAGCAAAGTACCCATTTAGTCTTGCTGTCCAATCTCAGTTCAGAATCATTCCATAACCGTCAGGTATGTCTGCTACTACGATGTCAATGTAATGACATGTCCTTTTATTTGCAGACAATCGAATCAGAACGTCCTCCATCTCCCCTACTACTTTGACACTAGTTTTGTCAAGTTGAGTGACATCCCAAATAGTAGGTTTTAGCTGCCCATTAAGTTTTTTGCAAACTGCCAGAGGCATAACATTCATGGATAATCCAGAGTCCACCAAACAATTATGCACCTTATGATTTAAAATTTCAAGAGTCACAAGGAAAGGTGGAGCGCTGGTTTTCTTTGTCTTAATCAACTCGATATTTTCTTCCACAGGTTGGTTTTTTGTGGGTAACTCCTCTTTAAGTTTGCCAGCTTTTCTTTCCTCATTGTCTTCCATAGGTTTGGCAGGTTCAATGAGTGGCTCTGTTTCCTGTTTGCAAGGAGTGTCTTTAGGTATGTCATCCTTAGCCTTCACATCAGCCCGCCCCTTGACTTCCTCTTGCAATTCTTGGACCTTTGAGGGTATTGCATTGTCCTTAATTTCCAAGCTTTTATCTTTTGTGGTTGTAGGAGTATATTGAGACTTGAGAGCGTCTTCTTCCGTGTTAAACAACGAAACCCCATTCCATAATAACATTGTATCCTCCTCTGGTTTTCTTATGATCTGTTTCTCTGTTTCCTCCTCACCACTGTCCTTGGTCAATTTAGGGTCCAACAACTTGTTCATCACCAATGTCATTGAATGTAACCATTGAGGACACTTCTTTTCAGAATGGGGTTGTTGGTGAAAAGTACAGAAATTATCCCCTCCTACTTCTGTTATGTTTTTTGATGCCGAATTGGGAGGAGGGACTTGCCATTGGTTGTTACCCTCTTTTTTCGGATATTGAGGCTTATAGGTTTTCTGAATATCCCTCTCTTTCTCTAGGTCTATTATTCGGTTGGACAGTTTCTGAAGCATTTTCATCATTCCTTGGTAGTCATGTGATTGATCTTTTCTAGACTTAGACATCGAAGTAATCTTGTCTTCCAGTGAATCGGGATAATCCTCTACACTCTCACTTTCAGCCTCTACCCTTTCAGCCTCTTCATAAGTCTCTACCAGGGTAGTCTTGACTTTCATCTTGGCAAACATGGCCAGCTCAGGCCCTAGGGCTGATGTGTAATACTCAATCAAAACCTTGTCTGAAGGTCTATCAACTACAGAAAAGTTTTTTAGATACAGTGAAAATCTCTGAGTGAAACTACCCACCTTTTCATTCTTCTCTTTTCTTAACCGACCAAGACCTTTCATCAATGAGGCGTGCGTTTTTTGGGTTGTGTATTTACTTCTGAAAACTCTTTCAAAAGTGTCCCAATCAGGAATGGAATTTGCAGGCAGACTGAAATACCAGGATGCTGCTGCTCCTTTCAGAGTGTGTGGGAACAGCCTGCAGACTACATCTTCATGTTCTCCAGCCCTTAGCCCTTCTAATTCTAGGTAGAAGCTTTGAAGGTGATCGTCAACAACAATCCCTTCCTCAGGATTGAACTTAGGCAATAGCTTGTCAAAGGCTTGAGGTAGGTTATGCAGAGGAGGAGTTAAGTTCAGAGGTGACCTAGCTCTCCATGCTGGCAGAGGGTTGGGTTGATTACCAGCCATGAGCAACGGTAAACGAAAGGAACACCAGGAAAATAGTCCTTCAAGGATAGCACTAGAATCTGCGAATATTTGAGTTAGGTTGAACGCTTCAAACATCTGCTGGTAGGAGAGTCTTGGGAAAATTAAGTTCCAAGGCCAGCCATTTACTGGAGGCCCTCCTTCTAGCGCCAATACTGTTGAGGCCTGGAAAATCGCAGGCAACAACAGTAAGGGATTCTCCCCAATCAACGTTCGCAACTAGCCCGTTGACTGTTTGGTATAGGGAATCCGTCCAGTTTACGGTCCGGCCACCGTAGGTCAAAGTAACAAAAGGGTTTACCGGTTGCGGCCCGGTCCACCGGAATTTGTATTTTTGACTTGAGAGTGGGATGCAAGTGTCTACCTAATTATCCAGGGTGGTGAAGGATGCAAGGAGCATTCACAAAGTGATGCGCAGGTTCTTACCTCTCATCTTAGGCTCACTAGCATCTGAGTCACACATGCAGCAATGAGATGAGCTAACTACCTATCTATCTACTTATTTATCCCCGGGGAGCCAACTTGTAACTCATATATGAGTAATGTGAGTGTGTACACATGATAAAAGCAATTACAGATAGCTGACATTTACTTTTACAAGCATGGACAAATGAAAGATATTTCAACAACCAGATAGGTAATTGTTTATGATCAGCTTACATTACTCATGGTGGTTATTTCATAAAATAAATCAGAAATCATATAAACAAAGACATAGGTCGTAAAGTTAGAACGATCTCACGATTCATGGATACAATGCTGGAAAACAAAATAGTTCATCTTCCGACTATCCATGGCAAAACATTGAAACCCCACCAATCTTCTTTCAACAGGCAAACTGTAAATTTTTATTGCAAAAGGAAATAGTTCTTCTTACAATCGTCATCCAGTATTACTGGGGAAAAAAGCCCCTTTTTCTCTCTACGCTTCCTACTTTTATACAAAAAGGCAAAATGGTTGGGCTGCCCAAAGTGACCTTTGGGCTTCCCAACCTTTAGTTTTCCCAATGCCTCATTTTCAAAAGGATTTTACAAAATTATTAAATTATTACAAAGTCGACCAGTCCTTTATGAGGAGGGTCCCGCCTAACCATCTAAGAACTTCTTCCACGTTGTTGCTTTAGCAGCAATGCCTTCGAATGTGCATGGCTCCAGGAACTGAATGTTGATTTTGAACTTTTCAACTTGGTTCTTGATGGCATCGATCCTTGCTGGGCTCAACCGAAGCTGATCTTCTAGAAACCGCATGCTAATGGCTGTGTGGCCTACCTCATTCTTCAGTACTAGGTCATCAATGGCTCTAATCTGCTGAGTTCTGGCCTCTGCATCTTGATATCTTTTCTGTAATATTTCCATAAAGGCCTCATGGTCCGGGAGCTCTGCAAGCCTATGCTCAGCCTCTGTTTGACATCGATTGTACGTATTCAGGAGCCTTCTGGAATACTCTGAGCATGCTCCCTGCATCTTTTTTACAGCCTTCTTGAAGTCTTCTGCAGTACTGATGGCGAACTCTACTAGGTTGTGATCTCTCTTAAGGGCTTGATGGTATTTTTCTGGTAGCCCTTTTGGAGTCTCGGCATCATCCTCCGGCCTTTCCATTCTGGCACTCAAAACCTCAAGAACCTCCTGAGATCGATCAACGAAGTATGAGGCAGTTTCCATGATCTCTTCTAGCCTGCTGTCAATCTGAAGGACTTTGCACCTCTCTTCTTCTAGAGCAGTCTGCAGTTGTAGCATTTGAGCCTTTTGAGCCAGGACATATTATTTAAATGGCTCCAGATTTACCTGCTGTTCCTTAGCTTCCTCCATATCAGCAGTCAGAGAAGCTAGCTGCTCTTTCAGTTCTTTGGTGTATGAATCATTGGACTCATAGATGATCTTCTGCTGCTCCTCCAGCTCTATCACCTTTGACAGTAACTGCTCCTTCTCCTTCCTTAGACTTTGGGCTTCCTGTTGTATGTTTTCTAGGGACTCCTGTGCTGTTCCCTTGGCTTTCATCTCCACTTGAAGGGCATGGAATTCACCTTTTGAGGATTCCAGTTCCCTTTGCATGTGTTCATATTTCCTATTGAGTCTATTACCCTCATCTCTTTCTTTTCTCAATGTGTCTTTTAGCTGAGAAGAGGTCTTCTTAGCTGACTCTAGTTGAATCATCACCTTGTTTATGTTATCTGCGGAAGCATCGATTAGTGCAGCCCCGGTTCTTATCGTGAGCCTAGGATCCTTGTCTATCCCTAGCATGACCGCTGTATCTGTTACCATCCTTCCTGATAGGTCTTTTGCTTCAACTTTCTTTTCTGTCCTCCTCATTATTCTTTTGGTGGCCCTGTCATAATAGACAGTATTAAAGTTGGGGACTTCCTCTCCCTTTTTTTGGATGAAAGGCGCTAGATGGAACGTAGGAGCCACAAGGGTGCTGGCAGCAGGTATTTGAAAGGTCTGCACCTCGGGGTTTTCCTCCTCCTGGGTCTGTCCTGCTAGCGTTTCAGAAATTGACTGTTGTGTTAACTTCATTCTTTCAGCCTCCTGATTTTGGATCTCTTCATCTAGCTTTCTCTTTGCTTCTTCAGCTGCCTGTCTAGCTGCCTCCTCTATTTCTTTGGCTGCCTCTTGTGCTCTTTCAGCTGCTTCTTGGGCAACTTTTCTTTTTTCTTCTTCTCCTTTCTGCAGCCATTCTTCAGCTTCCTGTTCTAGCTTCTAGGCCTCTTCCTGTCTCCTCTTGGCCTCTTCTTCAGCTCTGGCCTACTCAGCTTTGGCTTGCTCATCCCCTTTTCCACCCTTGGTGGGGTTCTTAGGCTTAAACCTCCTTCTCAGAGCTGTCAAGTTAGGGGCACTTCGAAAGATAGATTCTTCCTTGTCAAAGTGGTGAGTGTACTCAAAATGTACTTTATGTTCTTTACAGTGCTCTACCATTTTACCGTGAGTATCATTCCTTCGGAAAGGCATCTCACCAAAATGGAACTTCCCCAATTCTTCTATGAACTCCATAGCTTTTTTTACCTTGGAAAATCTGTAGCTACCTAGTTTGAATGGCAGCCGAGGATATGTAGCCTTCTTTTGTTAAAAAAGGTAATTCCCTATTCCATCAATGAATACCTGCCTGACTGCCTCTTTATGAATAATATAATCTGTTGCGTATTTGGGCAGCAGCAAGGGGCATTTCGTGCCACCAAACATTCTGATGTACATTGCATTCTCAGTCAGGAAATAGTCTGCATGCTATCCTATTACCTGCATAGCCTCCTCTGAAATACAGTCACATTCCTTCCGGAAGATGAGTGTGTAGAGTGGCATAATGAACTCCTCCCAGACCTCCCTGTAGTGGCTATGGTACTGTTGAGCCCACAATGGTCTATAGGCGGAATCAACAGGAATCCTTTCCCTATCCCAGAAACACTTGAGACCAGGGAAAGGATGGTTGCACAGTATACAATCTACCAATATCGAGCTCATGTAGAATTCAGACTTTTTCTTGGATTTTCCTCCCAAGGCAGCAGCCACGCACGAAGAAAGACTGCTTGATACCAGGATGGCCCAATTGAAGACTGTCCCTTGGGTCGCCACATGAAACATGATGGGTATCCATTCGAATTTGAAGAGTCTTCCATGAGCTCTCCCAAAGATCCTGTTAAGCATCAGGGCTACAAATCTGTAAGGAGCCCTCAAGCTCGCTGTATCATACTCACCAGTTGCTCTATACCGATAAAGCTTTCCCTGCAAGAGCATCTTCTTTAGGGTTTCCACCAGGTCCATCCTGATTTTATCCAGCCAGTCATCAGATAGAAATATTTGAGGTTCTGGCAGATGATAGGCCAACGCCACATATCCTGGGCTAAATGCAGCATAGCCCTGGCCTTCCACATTTCCTATGAGCATGGTGGCTGTATTTGTATGGGGCAGAATCCATCTAATCACCTCAGAGCAAGGGAACAACTATGGTGTGATAGCCACCTTCATGATGGCGGATTTTTCTATGTTCGCATAGATGGGTTCTTCTTCGAGACCCCCATGTCGGAAATCTCCCTGCGGGAAATTAATCTATAAATCTCACCCCATTTTTATTCGGGCTCGACACTAGAGACACATTGGGTGTCTTCATATGTGTATTTTTTCTTTGTGATGACCTCTACATCTGGTTGTTCTTCGACCATAGGGGCCTTCTTCTTCTGCCTTTTGGACATTGTAAGTTCCTCCTGCCATGTATAACATTGTGACATTGAGCAATTCGAATTTCAGACATTGTGTAGCAGTTTATTCCTTCTCAAGTGTATCATGATAGTAACCAGGTAATGGAATTAAGACATAAGCCCTTTGGGCTGAGTAATCAAACTAGTATGCAATACTGTGCAATGTGCTATTATCCTATGTCTAGTATGCTAATGTTCAGTGCAATAAATGCATACATTGTTCAGCTCTATAATTCCTTGAGACTAGGGTGCAATATTCTATGACCTGACCTATATGAAGCACACTCAGTCCTGAGCAATCTACCACTGTTGCATAATACCAAGCTTATCAACCATACTTATTTATACCAGTACTAAATCTACACTATTTGGAAACATGCCACTTTTCTCATGATAACAATACATTGAAACAAACATGTATATCATATGCAAGGTGTGACATTTAGCTATTATGCTATTGCATAGCAAACATAGCGAAGGCTCGTGCCAGTCAACATTTTAACCATAAAACCCAGCAGAACCAAGACTAAAGAAGACTCATGCGGCTTACGGTGGAATAGTTATATTAACTTGACTAAACATTTTGTGGGGATTACTTTTACTTTCTGCACCAGATACTTCCATAAAACACTACCACACTGCTTTCAATTAATGCATTGTAACGGCGACACCTCCCCTTTGACCAGATAGGGTTTTAGGTGACAGAGCACAAAGGGCTATGAGGGGTGGCACAATCGACACAGGCTGTGGCTTGAGCTGTGAAGGAACAACACTGGCAACCGTAAAATCCTCTAAAAAACCTATCCCCCCCAGCAAACTACGGGTCCAACATCAAGCTTCGGTAAGGCCGAGCAGAAACGCGTAGGTGAAACGGCTATGGTGCAAAGGCCGGGTAACGCGCCATGGAAACAACAGTCGACCAAAACCATTAAAGCCATCCTCAGACCTGTCTATCCTCTGCCTATCATGACTGTGCAGGAAGGTTTGGCGCAGACGGCGTAACGGCCGTCTGCGCCGAAACCCCTCAACTCCAATGCGCGCGAGGCGGTAAGCTAAATAGGGCGACAACACAGAACTGCTCAAAAGTTTAAACGGCCCCCCACATGGTCAAAAGATAAAATATATAAGCTTAAGACCTAGCTGGGTGAGGGAAACCGCCGGGAACATCCAAACCATGGGAGAAAACCAATAATAGTTTAAGTGTAACGGGAAAACGATCAAAAAGACCTACCTGGTAACCCGACGAATACGGTGAGTAGACGATGGTCGAAATTCTACCTCTGCCACCTAGAAGCTGGTACAGTGACAGCGGGGCCTTCTTCTCTCCAGAGAATGACAACTCAGTGCAATAGTGCTCAATGCGACAGTGCTCGGCAGTGAAAAATAACAATATAAAAACCGAACCGTTGTCCCCGTATATATAAACTCTCACACGTGCAAGGAGACAAGAAATTGGGCATCAGATGGTTTTCACATCAGCAGCCGAGAGTGGTCTTCCCTCTGCAACGGAGGAAGGGCACAACGTCTACCAAGCCGGGTATGCACATATGGCGGGAAATAATCGGACGATCGGCCGTCAAACGGATTTCCAATCGGGAGGTGAAAGCTCAGAATCAGCTGCAACGGCGGAAAGAAGATGGCGAAAGCTTCCGCTTTTGTTACCTGCGTCGGACGTCGGGAGGATTTCACATCGGATGGTGAAAGATCAGAAGCATCTGCAACGGCGGGATGAAAGATTGAAAGATCGTCCGATTCCTAATCAGAAAAGTGCCCGCCGTAAATAAAAATATCAGCAGTCGAAAGGCTCTTCAATCGGGGGGGGGGG